>PVKC010012817.1:0-23459 GCA_004027635.1 Crocidura indochinensis
AAAGAAAAAAAAAAAAAGAAAGAAAGAAAAAAAGAAAGAAAAAAAGAAAGAAAGAAAGAAAGAAAGAAAGAAAGAAAGAAAGAAAGAAAGAAAGAAAGAAAGAAAGAAAGAAAGAAAGGAAGGAAGGAAGGAAGGAAGGAAGAAAGGAAGGAAGGAAGGAAGGGAAGAAGGAAGGACGGAAAGAAGGAAGGAAGGAAGGAAGGAAGGAAGAATGAAAGAAGAAAAAGAAGAAAGAAAATATTTTGATTATCCAAGTATCTATTAATAAAAGGAGAAATTAGAGATACAGTAGAAAGGTTAAAGTGTTTGCCTGCATACCCCAGACTGTAGTTTTATCCCTACATGGTCCCCACATAATACCAAGAATAATCCCTGAGAACTTCTAGGCCTGGTCCCAAAACTAACATATAAAAATAACCAATAGATAGAACAAATGAGCTAATTTGGAGTATAGAGAAAAATTCTATAGAAAATATTATCTTTTGCTAAGGTCTGGAGTATTCATAGGTTACATTCATGGGTCTCATATAGACCAGATAGTCATAACTCTGATCTTTCATGGACTACATTGAATAACACTGTTCCTTCCTAGATTATTACTAAATTATTAACTTGCATGATATTTCTTGGGATTTTTAATTCTCTCTTTTTAAACTATATAAATTCCTAAAATTTATTTTATACCACAACACAAGTCAACATTAATTTAATGTTCACTTAATAAAGTATTGTAGAAACACATACCCATGATTTAAAATAGTTTACAAAATGCTAAAAATTGTAACAGACTACAGATTATAGGTCTTTATTGCTCATTATCTGCCTCTGCAACTAAACACAAAAGTCTTTTGTTTTTAATGTTGTGGTTGTTACTTCCTATTATTTCAGTGGAGTTTTTATGGTGGGTCAATCTCTTGTATAGCCACCCAAAGTTCACTATTAGCAAGCCTCTGTGTGTTTGCATAAATGGGTTTCTCCCTGGGCATAACTAAGGCAGAATATGAATTATTCACTGTACTTGAAAAAGAACGTGGCATTGTATTTCTTAAAAAAGTACAACCACCTGTGGTGACAAGCTAAGAGCTCAAAACTATGTTCCAATTAACAGAGGAAACCGGCGAGGGGGTCAGAGATCCCGACAAACTAGTGAGGGCAGTGGAGTGTAGACAATCGGGAGGAATGATCTGGGGTCATAGTGATTACCTCCCACTCCGATGAGATCACTCAAGAAAGGAAGATTGAAGCTAAAGTTCAAATTGTCATTTATCAAGCTCCTCAGTGAGTCAAGTTACAAAGAAGAATTTATACTCTTCTTCAATCTACTGCCACAGTGCATTCCTTATCTTTAGGGGAAAGGAAAGATTTGAGAAATCAGATAAATGGGCATTGCACTTGGTAGTGCTTTGTTGTCTATTTTACTAGGATGGGAAAAGAGACACGGTTTGCTCTTTGTCAGTTCTTTTAAAAAGGAAACTCTCCTGCAATATCCGCTACCAGGTTTATATGGGAATAGAAGCCATTGAGCACATCATAGCCAAAGTAAGAAAGAACATGCAAGAAGAACAGAAGATAAACTAAAACAGGATTGTGAAGAGGTCTGGGTTTAAAAGCACTGAAAGGGCTGCCTTTTTCCATTAAAGTGCAGGACTTCTTTGTGAATGTATTTGAATGGAGTCCCTTCTCTTGGGCTTCAATGTATCATCCCAACAAAATTCACCTTTGGATCTCAGTTGTTAAACAAACACAACATTGTGAACTGTCACTTTAAAACAGGAAGCACTTATATAGTATCTTAATATTGATGTACCTAAATTCCATACATGCCTTCTATAAAGAAAGGTTAGTTAAGCTCAATCTTCTCTGTGATCAAAAATATCTACCCATAACTAATGTGCCTTTACTTTTGCATTTGATTTTACTTTTCTCTTGTTTTTGCACTGAGCCTCATTTTTTTCCTTTTTTTTGTCTTTTCCTTTCCTTTTCTTTCTTTTTATTTCTTTTCTTTTCTTATCTGGCCTCTAGCCACTGTCACTTCATTTTCTCTTAATAGGATGCAATCACTCAGCCTGTTTGTACATGTAGGATATGATATTCTCTCCTCAGGAATATGGGGCTGACCCCATAAGTCTTGTCACATGAACACTGCTTCTCCCTATTTGTTTCTTTCTTTCTGTTCTGTGTGACTTGCTGTAGGAATTGTGCTGCCCTCTCTATAGAAAATGCTAATTCCCCACTGCTTATGATTATTGAGGTTCTTTGAGGCAGGGTGCACAATCTCTTAAACTGTACCCCTCAATTATAAGGGAATGGTTGAATATGATTCTGACTTTCCAAGTACCTTATTTTCCAATATGCAGTGTCTACATTCAATTATCAAGCATTAGGGGAAACACCAAGGTCACTACTTACATCTCAAAAGCTCTTCAAGGAAGTATGTTTTTTGTCACCTATACCCTTTGGACTTTAAAACCTTAGAATTCACTTGAGGAGACAATGACTATTGTCTCTGCTCTTTTTTTGAGCATCCTAAGTAGAATGGAGGCGGTTTGGGTTCAGATACTGAAGAGGTCAGAAAAATTGGAGATGGATGATGAGTCCAAGAAATGGCAACACAAAATAATTGTTCCCCTTCTCCGTTTCCTTGTTCCCCACCCCTCACTCCAATGTCAAACACCATCCTTCGCCTGATGTGAACCTTCAAGCTAAGAATAAGAATCCAGTCATTATTGTACCATTTAATATTAATTATAGTAGTATTAGTCATGATGAACTAATGTTGCATTATGTAGCTTTCAAATGGGGTCCCCCAAGACTTTGATTATAATTTGCCATTTTATTCATGTTCAATTATTTTAAAGTGTTGCCGAATTAACAAGATCCACTTAGCCTTAATCACTACTTACCTCATCAGTTTCCAGCACTGGCTTCTAAAGACGATCTGTGACGAATGGGTCTGGAGCCCTCGCAGCTACAGCAGCCATCTGCTCCCCATTCTGGAGGATGGGGGTGCAGTTGGAGCATGAGCATCTCAGTTCTGCAGTATGATCCAGGGAACTGCAAGGAGAGGGCGTGCTGAGAAGGCCAGGGTTAAAGATAATCTTGTGGCTTTGGGAATTTGATGATGGAGCCTTGCAGGTGCTGTTGTCTCTACTGTCTGCCGTGGACTCAGCTCTCCCATACATACTGAGAAACCAAAATGTCCTTTGGGCTTTTGTCTTGCAGGTGGTTGGATTATTTTTAGTGACATATTTTGGGAGAGCACATGCCAGTGATTCTCTGGAGCTGCTCCTGTCTCTGTGCTCAGGAACCATTCCTTGCTGTGCTCTGGTTCCATAGGTTATGGCAGGGATTGAACCAGGGTTGACTGTGTGCAAGGCAACTGTCTGAACCTAGGATTTTTCCCCTTTTTTATTTTTAAGATATTTTTTCTAAACTCTATATGGACTCCTTCTAGACCAAACCAATACTCTGTATTTCTCTATTTAAAGTTTATAAGACCCTTTCTGTATGATCTTGATTCGTGCCAAATATATTCATCCTGCTTTATTTTTCTTTTGCATATTTTTCTTATGCAATTGTAACACCAAATAATTAACATTTGGCTACTTTGTCCTTCTCTTTCCTTCCCTTCCCTTTCCTCCACTTCCCTTCCCTTCCCTTCTTTCCTTCCCTTCCTTCCCTTCACTCCCTTCTGCCCTCCCATCGCTTCTCCTCCCCCTCTCTCTTTTTCCCTTTCTTCCCATCTCCTCTCTCTTCTTCCTTCCCTTTCCTCGGCTTTTCTCCCCTTCCCTCTCCTCCTCTCCCCTTTCCTTCTTTTCTAGTTCCTTCCTTTCATTTCCCTTCCATCCACCTTCCCTCCAATCCCTTTCCCTACCCTTCTGTTCCCTCCTTCCTTTCCCTCCCCTTTCTTTTCCTTCCATTCTCTTTCCTCCTCTTCCTTTCTTTACATTCCCTTCCCCCTTGTGCAAGAGCTCTTTTCATAAAATATTTCATAACAATTATTTTTCTAGTGTTTGAAGACAGTACAGGGAAATGTTCTTGCTAAGTATTCAGCTAATTCTAGCTAATCCTAGTTGGTTTCTCAACACTACATGTTCCTAAACACCACCAGGAGTGAGATGAGCACAGAGACAGAGAAGAAACTGAGCACTGCTGGATATGGTACCTACCTATCTAGACAGTTACATCTATCTATCTATCTATCTATCTATCTATCTATCTATCTATCTATCTATCATCTGTCTGTTTACCTGTCTGTCTGTCTGTCTGTCTGAATTCCTCCATAAAGCCAGGAAGTACTCAAATGGAAGAGAACATGCCTAACATGTACAAGAATTTGTTACTTTTTGGGAGCCAGGAGGTGGCGCAGGAGGTAAGGTGCCTGCTGCCTTGCCTAGAACGGACCACGGTTCGATCCCCAGTTCCCATATGGTCCCCCGTGCCTGCCAGGAACGACTTCTGAGCGCATAGCCAGGAGTAACCCCTGAGCCTCACTGGGTGTGGCCCAAAAACCAAAAAAAAAAAAAGAATGTGTTACTTTTATTTCATTGTCATTGCCTGTCTCCCAAGATCCGTGGGTCCCACTGTCACCATCTCCCAGCATGGTTGGGCATTACAGGTCTGGCCTCAACACCTGGAGAGACTCATCAAGTGTGATCTGGCATTGTGCCTTTAGCTGAGAGTAGCTCTACTTACTTACAATTATATGCATGTTATATATACTATATCCAGGATAAACCTATTGTAGTCTGTATATTATATACAATACAGAATAACCAGAATTGCTAAAGTAAAAGTGGCTTTCTATATTCTCTTCCTAGTCCTAAAGTTGACTGAAGTAGTCCTTGGAAATACTCAGCTAATGAATGTCTTGTGTATTTACTACATGGCTCAGGCTGAATTCCAAAGCTCATGACAAAATGTGTATTCATGGGGCCCAGAGAAATAGCACAGCGGCGTTTGCCTTGCAAGCAGCCGATCCAGGACCAAAGGTGGTTGGTTCGAATCTCGGTGTCCCATATGGTCCCTTGTGCCTGCCAGGAGCTATTTCTGAGCAGACAGCCACGATTATCCTCTGAGCACCGCCCATGTGGCCCAAAAACCCAAAAAAAGAAAATTTGTATTCATGTGAAAGGATCCTAGAATACGCTATGTATGTGTGTGAATGTGTAGGAGGGGGGCTGTTGGAAATCCACTAAGATATGATATGAAAACTCAGAGCCATTTGGCCAACCAGAAAAAATTGTTCAGTGAGACCACATTGCATAGTCCAGAGAGTGCTTAGTCTTCCTAGTATATATTCTGAAATACTTGAGATAGGGAAGACATGGTATTTAGGGGCTAAACCCCCATCCTTTGAGCTTTCTTTTGACCCATAGCAGTATCTGTAAATCAAAGCAAATCATGAAAAACATAGGTTCTGCCTGCCTATTGGAACCCTAAAGTGGTTCCAATGCTGTGACTTTTCCTCCAAAATATGATTGAATGTAGCTGAATAGTGATCATGTCTGCTTTCTGGTTTCCCCTTCCATCATGTCTAGGGGAGATTTTTTTTCTTCCTCATTTCCTTGTGGATACCTTTCTGCGTCCTTAAATCTCTTCACTGCTTGTCCTTGATTATATGACCTTTTTATACCTTGAAACATCTTCACTAGTTCAAAAGCCTCCAATAATTCCTTTCCCCCTTGCTCTGTCTGGCCTACCAGTCAAATACTCCTGAACCTTTTCTCTTGGTTTGCCTCCTCACTACCTGGTCTTCTGCTTGAAGAGCATTCCTCTAAGCAGGTCTCAAGCTTTTCATTACATTAAAACAGAAAATGTAAAAATATGTTCCTCCATGTGTTGTCAGTGTGATGAAGTAGCATGAATGGGATCCTAATTAATTTTACCTTGAAATGTGGCAGCTCTCTCAATAGTTTTCACATTGATCAAACATATTCTCTCTACTTATCATTACAATTTGACCTTGGAAAAATTGTGTTCCACAAAATATCTTAAGCAAGTCTTTTACTGGTGTTTTAATTGCCAACTCCTAATAAAAAAATGCCAATGGTAGTAAGAATTCAAACATTCATAGTGCAGAAGGAAGAAAAGGCATGGTTTGGAGAAATCTCTTGTCTTGCACCCTAAAGCTCACGTACATAAGTGACCACTTATAGTAAATGCACCTATATGCTAATCAATCACATGGCTCACTGACTTGCATAAGGATGGTCAGTATTTTGAAAACTCATTCGTATTTCCCAAGCATTATTATTGAAACTAATGACAGTTGTGCTTTTTTTTTAAAGGTGGTAACTTATTATATTTCTTTGGAGAAGTATTTAAAATTTGTTTTCCTTTGATAACTGAGATATTTTGCCACATTGCAATTGAAAATAAACTGCAAGAATGTATTAGCAAGTTGGAGAGTTCTAATATGGTTCTTAATCTTTATGGTTAAGAATGTGAGAACATACTGTAATTTTTGCTCTATAAGATGCACATTATCATAAGATGCACATAGTTTATAGATGCTCTCCTCCTCTGCACTCAGACTTCAATTCCAGGTGGTATTCTCTTCATAAGATGCACTTTTGGGGGAAAAATGTGCATCCTATATTGTCTCTCTTGTGTAGTTTACAAGGACAGGTCTGTTGACTCGCTTGCCATCTCAGTATAGTCACAAAAAAGGCCAATTTTAACTCTGCTCCTAAAAGGATCATTCAGTGATTTAAGATACTATCAGAATTGCTAAAAGTGGAATCATGTCATTAAAATTATCTAAATATCAAATTGACTCATTGAGATAATAAGGAGGAAAACTCAATGCTGATTGTTTTTTAGAGAAAGTAGCTAAAATTCTATAAAGACTATCTTCATAATTTAAGTGAATCTTATAATTATAACCTTTGCCACTATAGTACTTTAGGTGCAAACAATAATTTGTGTTTCTTTAACAAAAGTGAGAGAAAATGAGAAATAGTGGAATGAATGAGCATTATGACTAAATTATTCCTACACAAATGCACGGTGCACATTGTATATAAACTGACATAAGCCTTTCAGGTTATTAACATTTTTAGTGAAACCAATATCATTGTCATGATGTTAATATTAATTCTGGTTACTTCAGGGTAATGCACTTTATCCTACTTCCTCTGCAATCCCTATTCCCCTACCATCTGGCATCTTTTTCCAAGGGATGAATTGGTGCTATATTGAGTAAGATTCTCTGATCTTTCAACTATTGAAAGTTTTTGTTTTCTCTTACTCATTTATGAACACAAATAAACATTACTAACTCATTAGTAATTAATATCTCATACTAAGTGTATGAGAACATGAAAATTCCTGGGTTCATTTTTACCTTGCTGAAACGAAGGCAGTTTCTACATGTCTCAAAATTTATACTTCATACCACAGAATAGACGGATTCACATGAGACCTTCTTTCCAATTTATGTTTCAATATGACAAAGGGCATGTGCAAGTAAGGAACAGAAAGAAGTAAGATATAACTTTGACCACCACAACTTCTTTCTAGCTAAATTAATCCAGTTAAATTTACTGGTTTTCTGATGACTTCACATTAAAATCTGAATAAATTAGTATATATACATAAAATATTGGATTGAGGCCATACCTGTAGATCTTCAAGGATTACTATTGGCTCTTCACTCAGGAATTACAACTTGCGGTGCCTGGGAAACCATATGGGATACTGAGCACTGAACCTGGATAAGCCACATACGAGGCAAATACCTTACCTGCTCTACTACTCCATCCCCATCAAATAGTTTACAAATATATAAACAGGTTACACATACTTTTGGCTCACAGTTCTCATAAAAGAAGGAAAATCATGCATGCATGCATGGCTGCAACACACATGCATTCATACACATTTGAGCATATTACATTGTCCTGTGTTAAATCACAATGATCTGAGTTCCATGATATCAGTAGCTCTGAATCTTAGAAAAATTACTAAATGGGACATTTAATTTCTAAAACAGGATGAAGGAACCTGAGTGATAGCACAACAGATAGGGCATTTGCCTTTCACACAGCTGATCTTGATTTGATCTCTGGAATCCCATAAGGTCTTCTAAGTCTGCCAAAAGTGATTTCTGAGTGCAGAACTCTGTCAAAATAAAATCCAAACAAAAAAAAAAATTTCAAACAGGTTGAAGTGAAAATTTTCTTCCTATATATAAAAATAATTTTTTTTTGGTTTGTGGCCACACCCCATGATGCTCAGAGTTTACACCTGGCTATGCATTCAGAAATTGCTCCTACCTTGGGGGACCATATAAAACACCAGGGAATTGAATCCAGGTCTGTTCTGGGTCAACCGTTTTCAAGGCAAACACCCTACTGCTGTGCTATTGCTTTGGCCCATTATCTATAAAATGTTATCCCAGTTAAAAATAGTAATACCCCACCCCCCAAAAGTTATAAACCTGAAAGTACTTCAGCAGCATAAAATAGTATTCTTAGGTTTATTATATTAGCTGAGAAATTCATACTGGAAGTATTAACAAAAAAAATCCTTGCCCATCAACTTTAGGCTGAAATAGTTGTGGGAAAATCAATTTCACTTAGTTTTCCTATGGAGATATTGACTATTTTTAGGACTTTTATTTCTGAATGAACACAGCTCCATCTATAAAAGCTAATTCTGGAAACTAGTTTTTTTAATTATATCCAAATTATTATAATGGGTTGAATATTAATAATACTGTTGTAATGATAATGATAATATTAATCCACATTTTATTTAATAATGCCACCATTTTATAAATATTAAGTCTCTTATTTTCTTCTTTAAAAATGAATTATTAGCTCATGAAATAATGAGATCAGCACAATCACCACCAGGAGGTAGAATGGATTGAATTGAATCTTTAGTGTTTTAATTTTTTTTCACCAGAAAATTCTTTCATCGTTTATTGACTTGCAGTTCAACTGCCCTCATTTTCATTTTGAACACCTGTATCTTGCTTATTATTTAATAACAGATGAGTATTAAGAATCTACTGTAAATCTTTGCCATTAAAAGGAGATGCAGAATGATAGTCTTTCATGTGTAAATCTTACATAAGTAAGGAGAAGTTGAATTACTTAAATTTTTACTTAATTTTTTTTGGTTTTGTTTTGGGGTCAAAAAACCCCAGCAGAGCTCAGGGGTTACTACTGGCTCTACACTCAGAAATAACTCCTGGCAGGCACAGGGGAAACTGGATTCGAACCAATGACCTTCTGCATTCAAGGAAAACAAACACCTTACCTCCATGCTATCTCTCCGGCCCCTTTTTACTTGATTTTTATTTTTATTAAAATATCATGATTTTCAAAGTTATTTATAATAAAATTGTTTTAAGCATACCAATGCTCCTTTCTCCATCATTGTGAATAAAATTTTTTTTTTTGGTTTTGGGGTCACACCCGGCAGTGCTCAGGGGTTACTCCTGGCTCCATGCTCAGAAATTGCTCCTAGCAGGCATGGGGGACCATATGGGGCACCAGGATTCGAACCGATGACCTTTTGCATGAAAGGCAAACACCTTACCTCCATGCTATCTCCCAGGCCCCAGAATAAATTTATTTTTAAGTAGAAAAAATTATCACTGAAAATGCACAAGAAAGATAAAACTAATTTTTAGAGAACATAAAAGTGGACTCTAGTATCTTTTGGACCATCATCAACGAACAATTGCTATCCTACCTCCCAGTAAATCACACATACTAGGTTAACATTTCTCTTTGGGAAATTGAATATGACCTTGTCACTGAGAACATTTATTCTAAGGAAGGATAGTAGAAATTGCTATTTCTTTTCTGGTATCTAACAAATTCTTTCTGAGTTAGGTAACAAAGAAAATGACAATGAACATATTATGTGCTTGAAGATTTCCCTATTTCTTTGTAAATATGTTGGCCAGAATTCATTTCCAAGAATTGTTTTTAATAAATAACCAGTTTCTGGGCTCCCTCTTTCTGGGAGCATGTGAACGCAGAGGAATAAGGCAACTGAAAGCGCTCAGTAGGTTGGAGACAAAAATTCTTCCAACTCAGTTTGCTGACATTGCCATTTCTGCAATTGTATTTCTGGAGATCCTTTAAAAAGATTTCTGGTCTGGTATGTTTAATTAGACTGCAAATAGTTTACTATCATATGTTTACCATTCGGAACAAAAGCAGCAGTAAATTTGTTTCATCATTTTTCTGGCTAGTACTTACTGACTAGGAAATTTGAGGGTTCTTTTTAATTTCTTTTGTTTCTTTGGAGGGGTACACCCAGCGGTGCTCAGGAGTTACTCCTGAATCTGAGCTTTGGAATCATTTCTGACAGGCTAATGGGATCATGTGGGGATGCTGGGGAATCAAACCCTGGTCCAAGTCGGTAGCATGTAAGGCAAATGCCCTACCCACTGTAATATCTCTCAGGTCCCAATTTGAAGGTTCTTTCACAAATGAATCCTCATATAGATTGTTTTATTTGCTTTATTGGTAGGTGTAGAGAAAAAATAGAGAAGATACAGTGGTCTATAAAAGGCAGAACATCCTCTCCAGGTTTGTCGTAGTAGGGAACCTGGAAAAGTGAGTTAGAAGTCACTTGATTTACAGTAAGGGAAGGTTTCACAGCTATGACAACTTCATCCCTCCCTTCCCCCCAGAGGAACACTGGCTAATGCCAAGTCTCCTTTTTTTAAGAGCCAATTCTATTGGAGTAAATATATATATGCACAGTTTTCTGCTCATATTCCATTGACCCAAATTAGTCAATTGGCACACATCAGCACCAAAGAGATTAAGCAAGAGCCCAGAGATCAGACAACTAGAATATTGGGGACTATCTAGTGTCACCCCCATGGTGCCAGACAAGAGAAATGAAATATATCTATCCCTTTCTTAAGGTCCAAAAAGGGCTGAATGAAAAGCATGAAAAGGAGATTATATTTTAATACTCAGGGAAAATATAGTTGAATGTCTCAATGACAGAGTTAAGGGACAGGTGAGGTGATTTTTTTGTTTGTTTGTTTTTGGGTCACACCCGGCAGTGCTCAGGGGTTACTCCTGGCTCCATGCTCAGAAATTGCTCCTGGCAGGCACGGGGACCATATGGGGCACCGGGATTCGAACCAATGACCTTTTGCATGAAAAGCAAACGCCTTACCTCCATGCTATCTCCCAGGCCCTGTGAGTTTTCTTTAAAAGGGAGAAATAACGTAAACCCATAGCAAACTATTATTCAGTGACTATTATTTTTTAAGTGAATTATCAAAATGCCACCATGCCATATGCTTTTGGGGGCATTTGAAAAGAGGGATCTCCTAAGGGTGTTTGGGAGTTCTAGAGTCTCATCCTTGAGACCTTTAAGTCCTTAGAAGCTTGTCTTGGGAATTTAATCAAGTGATCGAGTATTTGCTTTCATTTGGGCTCTGCAGTTCTAGTTGTACTGCTTGGGGGCATCCAGGTTTGCAACCAGGGATGCTTGGGTTATCCTCTATAATAGGTTCAAACCTGCTTTGGCCACTTGTAAGCTTGTAGGACAAGAGCTTTAAGCCCTGTGTTATCTCTGTGTCTCAAAAAAAAAAACTGTTTGAAATTTTTTTTTTTTGGTTTTTGGGTCACATCCGGCAGTGCTCAGGGGCTACTCCTGGCTCCATGCTCAGAAATTGCACCTGGCAGGCACGGGGGACCATATGGAGCACTGGAATTCTAACCGATGACCTTTTACATGAAAGGCAAACGCCTTACCTCCATGCTATCTCCCGGGCCCCTGTTTGAAATTTTTAAATAAAATGTTTCCTACCCAATGGGAAAAAAAGCAACCCATCTGACCTAGAGTTAATAATTTCCAAAGTATGTAAGATTCTCCTAAAAATCAATAAAAGGAAGATAGTCTCATATAAAATGAATAAACAATAATAGACAATCCATAAAAGAGATGAAATGTGACCCATAATCACATATTAGATCTTAAATCCATCTGTCCATGGAAAATGTCAATGTAAACAGAATAGCTTTATGCATCTATCTAGAGGCAAATGTTAAGAAGTTTGACAGATGGGGCCAGAGAGATAGCACAGTGGCAAGGCATTTGCCTTCTACAAGGCTGACCTGGGACAGACCTGGTTCAATTTCTGTCATCCCATATGGTCCCCTGAGCCCTCCAGGAGTGATTTCTGAGCACAGAACCAGGAGTAACCTCTGAGAGCCTCGAGTGTGGCCCAAAAAAACCAAGAGGAAAAAAAAAAGTTTGGGGCTGGAGTGATAGCACGGCAGTAGGGCATTTGCCTTGCATGAGGCTGACCCAGGATGGACCTGGTTCAATCCCCAGCGTCCCTTATGGTCTCCCAAACCAGGAGCTATTTCTGAGCACATAGTCAGGAGTAACCCCTGAGCATCACCGAGTGTGGCCCAAAACCCAAAAACAAACAAAAAAATTTGACAGCACTCTGATCCTTTATAATATATACAATTTAAAAATATGAATAAAATTCCTAATACAATTGAATTGTATATGTTGTTAATAGATGATGCATCTATACGTTAACTATAGAAATATATTTAATAGGATAGATTGTTAACTTGGGAAACAAAAAAAGCAATGAAATAGTTTAATTCAAATCATTGCAAAATAATACTATTTTAAAGGCAAAATATGACACTGCATGTTGAATTTTTAAATATAAATTGTATACTCTCCTTGCTGAAAATATTCTATGATGAAATTATTTGATGAGATAACAAGCAAATCAACACAGAAATTTTGTTTCTTAATAAAGTATAATTGATTATACTTTGATTTTTTACTAACCCAAGTGGCTTGTTTTAAATGTTTACAAAATGTAACTACTCCTAGTATACTCCAGCAATTTTAAAGATTGGTATATTCAAGCAGTTCAAGAACTCTGGGCTGTGATAACAAAGTCCATTCCTCTTTTATAGCATCTCATCTTGGCTGTTGTATGTGCATCGGGCACCAATTTGTGAATAAGCATTCTAAGTGCACAGAATTCCACCCTAGCTCTAAAATTCCAGTCTCCTTCTAGTCTTTCTCCTGACTTTTAGTGCTTCCTGTTGAAAGAGGTTGCAATTCAGGAGTTAGTAATACACAATAGGAAATGGCCACATTCATTGAGGGTATAATTTCTTCTGGTTTCTGCAGTATAACAAGTGTTCTTTGTTACAATGCATAGAGAGCTAGCTCAGTTCTTCTGAGCAAAGATGGAACCTTTGGGGGACTTTTAACACCTTCCCCCATCATGCCATAATACCATTCACCGTCTATAAATAATAAAATGCAACCACGATGCTTAACCTTTTGTTATAGTTGCTGTTGGCTATTCCATTCATCTCTCTTTACAATTTGCCTCTAATTCATCTCAAGGTCTTTGATGAAGATTTTAATGACATATAAACCATTCTGCTGGGCATACTTACAAACTCTGCTAAGAGGGATCTATCTACCTATGTAACCCAATTACACCTATGTGTGAGTGGAAGGCAATCAAGACTGTTTAATCCTGATCAGTTTGGACCCAATTAGCACAGTTTGCAGCCACTTCCTAATTCCAAAGAATGTGATCATTCAGCCGGAAGCACATTTGACAGAAACTCCATAGTCATGAAGATAAAAGCCTGCAAGATCACCCAGTAGGATGGAGAAGCTGTCATTCTCTCATCAGTGCTGTGGAATACTAATGTCAAGGTCAGAATGGTGTAATTTCAGGCTGCCAAAATATTGCTGGAATTGATATAACTGGAAGATGTTTAAGAAAGTAAAGAAATAGAACTTTGGGAAACTTGCATGGGGAGAGGTTGAAAGGATTCTTTGCTGCAGGCAGACAAGGCTTCATGTAATCAAGGCTTTCCCACAAATCTTCCACTAGTTCTCCCAAGTAATGACTCAGCTAGTCTTCCTTTCTTTGCTCCCTATATTATTAAATTCATATCTTGGCTAAGCATTGGAACTATTGTTAAAATCGATTCCTTTGAGATTCTAATTTTGAAAGAAAGCTCACTGCGTTAAGCTTGACATGAAGTTTCACTTGCCACAAGTGGAGTGAGACTCTGAGATCCATTTAATGCCAATGTGATTATCTAGAAATGTCATTTCAAACTAGTATTTCACTTCTTTTCACAGTGTAGAGAATAGGAATCTAATACTTGGAGAAAATAAATCCAAACTCTATTGAATTTCCAAGATAATAGCTTGTTCTAATTAAATTTTATTCATCATTACAAAGTAACATTGATAAAACTCTTCTTTTTTTAGTTTTCTTTATTTGGGAGAGGTCACCCATGATGGTGCTCAGGGTCTATTCCTGGATCAGGAATGACACTTGGTGGTAGTGGAATGAGGAGAAGGGAGCATGGGAATCATATGTGGGGCTGAGTGCTTCACCCCTTGCTCTGGTCCCCAAACCTCTTATTATAAAATGTTTTTATGTATGTTATTTGAACCTGCTTGCAATTATTTCCTCAAGTAGGGTATGGATTTAGTGATCAATATATCAGAAGAAAGACCCAAAGTTTAGAATCCCTTTGTGTGATTACTGAAAGGTCACACATATGAGATGAGATTCATTATCAAGAATGCGCGGGGGCCGGGCTGTGGCACTGGAGATAAGGAGCCTGCCCTAACCTAGGACAGATTCGATACCCCAGTTCCCCATATGGTCCCCCGTGCCTGCCAGGAGCCACTTCTGAGCGAATAGCCAGGAGTAACCCCTGAGCGTCACTGGGTGTGGCCCAAAAACCAAAAAAAAAAAAAAAATAAAGAATGTGCATATCCCCAATTATGTTGTTATAAAGGCATGAATATAGGTATTCATTCATTGTTTATTTCATCCTCAATTTTTCTTTGGAGTACCCTCTCTTTTATTTTTAGGGTAAAAATAATAGTTGAAATACCTTGTGTGTTTCTCTCATTTTTGTGTTTTCTTCATCAGAACCGGAATAAACAAAATCTAAAATCCAACAACAGTCATCAGAGTTGTTCTGATGTGATTGATTTCACAAGCATAAATATGTCAATGAGCTATGTCAAACAATAGCTCAGTAGGATTGCTTTCCATATTCTAGATACATTTGGAGAGATGTCTGAAATGACATGTTTGCAGTCAAATATACATGGCCGGGTGAACTTTTCTTAGTCTTATCTTGCGCCTCAGTAACTCTAAAGAGAGTGAAATCTTTTCTTCTGCATCAGACATATTTTAAAAAAATATTTAAATATTGCTTTCAACGCTTCTTTGAGCTTCCTAAATATGCTGCTTACTTTTAAGGATTTCTAATTCTAACATACTACTAAGCGTGGTTACTTGGGCTTAAGGGCAGAAAGCAGTCACCTCTATAAGTGTTGCATGGTGGAGGTTTTAACTGAATCAATTCAATCTACATTAGGCCATGTCTGTGTTTAGCTTTAAAAACAATTTATCAGCTTCCTAGTGTGCTTTAAATCCTCAGAGATGATTATGTAGATAACACTCCACACTTGCTCAGAGTTAAGCTAATCTTTCTTATTTAGGTGCAAATAAAAATGGATGCCCATGTTTAAATGGTGAGCAACCTGACCCTGGCATCCTGACATAAAGGCTGCAGTAAGCCAGGGGCACCCCAGGAACTTTTAGGGCCACAGCATCAAAAACAAAGTCACACAAAAGTCACCCTCTGATGGTCAGAGTTGGAGAATTTCTTGTCAGTACAAATGGGTAGTGCAAGAGCACATAACTCCAAGGGCTAGAGTACATATGGGAGATCTAGGTTAGTTCCAGGCATCACATACACTGAGTACCACCAAAAGCACTCCTAAGTGTAGAGTTACAGCCCTTAGGATGGGCTTGAATGGTGATGGACACATGGAGGTGCCTTTCTCTGCCATCCCAGGCCACGTGGCTCTGCAACCCCCTTCAGCCAGCGGGTATCTGGGTCCAGGAAAGTGGTGGGTAGAAATCTCACTCACAAGCAGGCTTCAGGAAGTATCAGCATTATTCATGCCCTATCCACCACATGTGTGGTCAATCTTAATATTTACACATGCTATCCTTAGCTTGCCCTGTGTCTTAACTTTTCCATCCATGTCTCCTCCTCTTACCTCTCCATACTGGCAAAGTCCCTAATCCCTTCGGTCAAAGGCCTTAACTAACCTTCCCAGGATCCCTCCCAGGAATGGGCCGGTCTTGCAGGTAGTTACACATAAATCCAGGGTGGAGTCACACCTAAGCACTATTCCATGTGATCTATAAAGAAAGAGAGTGACAGAGAGAAAGAGACGGAGAGAAAGACAAGTCAAGAGTTCAACCCAAACATGAACCAAAATGCATATAGAATGGTTTTTCTTTTTCAAGGATATCTCATTTCTTATTCTATTAAATATTCTACATTGTGTCCATGTAAGTGTTAAACCTAACTTGGAATAATTCGTTAATTCCCTGGATAGTTTTACAGTTTAACCCACTCTTTGGGTTTCATCACTCAATTTTCCAGACTCTCAGATCTAAAGAAAGCAGTTCAATTCAACTTCCCAAATAATCTACTCATGAGCTGTAATGGTCATTATATTCCACTGACCCATTTCCTTTCTTCAAAGGAAGTTAAAAACATCTTAACTAGTAAGGTCTGCCTACATGTAGCAATAGAAAGATCCATGCAAATGTAAACATAGGAGGAGATTTCAATGAAGTTATATGTAATTACCAGCATGGCCACCACTATAACGGCACAACCATCATGGCTATGTATAATGACATGGATAATTGAACCGGTCTTTTGCAAACCAAACGAATGAAAATCCATCTTTACGTGTGTGCTATATATCTCTCTATGCCAGTGGTCCTCAAACTACAGTCCATGGGCCAAATGCAGCCACCAAGGATTTTTATCATTTATCTGACCCACCAGGTGTTTTTTGTTACTGATGCCTATTCTGCTTAGTAGTGGACTTATACCAAGATTACAGAGTACATGTTTGGAATGTGTACTGCACTTTCCAATTCCCCTCCTTATCTTTGTCTCTTGATTCTTCCTCTCAGTCTTAGGCAGGGGTCCTCAAACCACAGCCCACTCAAAGCAGGTCCATAGTTCCCATTGAAATACTGGTGATTTTGTTGATTGAGTTGTCCTTGTTTTTCATTTTCAATATTGCATTTTTCCCATTTTTAAAAATTCAAAATAAGGCATAGATATTGTGCATAGTAATTTGTTCATGATTTTTTTTTTTGGTGGGGGCACAACCAGTGATGTTCACAGGTTACTCTTGGCTGGCTATACTCTCAGAAATCGCTCCTGGCTTGGGGGACCATATTGGACTCTGGGATATCAAACCATGGTCCAGTCTGCCCTGGGTCAGCCACATGTAAGGCAAATACCCTATCACTGCGCCATCACTCCAGCCTCTTCATGTGTTTTTTGGTGGTGGTGGTGGGCTTTTTTGTTTGCTTGTTTGTTTGTTTTGTTTTTGTCACATACGGCAGTGCTTAGGGGTTACTCCTGACTCTATGCTAAGAAATTGCTCCTAGGAGGCTCAGGGGACCATATGGAATGCCAGGATTCAAAACATTGTCCTGCATGCAAGGCAAATGTCCTGCCTGCCTCCCTTGATTTTTTTTTAATTATATAGTCCAACTCTCCAACAGTCTGAAGGATTGTGAATTGGCCCCCTGTTTAAGAAGTTTGAGGATTCCCTATCCTATGCTGTTGTGTATCCTCTCCTAAAATGCCCTGCCCCTTGGCAAAGTTGCTTTCTACTTTAGAAAGGATTGCCTGCTTTGTCTCTTTAGTATCGGTTCTTGTAGAACCAACACTTCCACTTGAGGAAAGGATAATGGTTCTCTGGTGTCCAAAAATGTTGGTCAAAAATAAAAGCAGATTTTCCAGAGGACTTGAACAAAGGGTTTTCATGTTGAATTCCTGTCTTGCCACTTTTATTGACGTTCCAGGGTGACCAAATCTTGAGAAGTTTCTCATTTTTCCTCATTTGTTATTGGGGAAAAAAATCTGCTGCCTTTAAGTGAGAATAAAGAGAAACAAAACCTTGTTCCTTCCATCTAGTCAGCAAACCATTTCACTGCATTCTTCTTCACTTTTCTCCTTTTGATTATTTATCTTTTGTCATCTTCTCCATTTGCTGTCTTATTTGCAAAAGGCAACCCATTTCTGATCCAGATTTACAGGAGGTGTAGAAGGGAATACAAGTGGCTTGGGCCTCCCAGTAAGTCACAATAAAGTAAAATAATCTATGCTTGCAAGACCTTAGGGTTGGTGTGAAGATTAAATGAGATAATGCGAGGAACGCACTTAGCCCAACCTAAGTAGTCAATAAATATCCATGGCTGATAGCTGTAATGGAGCTAGTTGCACTGCAGAAGTGGAGTGGAATTGTTAATTGTGCAAGAATGAAATGAAATAATACCAAACAGCACTTAGTATAGAGTAAGTACTCAATAACGATTAGCAGCTATTAACTAGGTTCTTTTCCTGCATGAGTGGGAGTGGAATTAGCAAAATGATCTGCAAATGAGGCTTCTCCTATCATGCCACATATTTGTGTTTGCTCCTTTTTGCTTTTCTTTAGTTTTAAGTCGAACAGCTTTTGTGGGCTGTTCTGATCAGTCCTGGTCAACAGCACCTAGAAAAAGTTAGAAAAGGGGAGAAGAGGTGAGTAGAATTCTGAAAGCAGGAAGAAAAAGGAGAGGATTGAGAACAAACAAGTGCTCTACTGTTCCTAGATATGAGTTTTCTTACTCCTTATTTCTCCATACCCCTAACCATAATGATTCAGGGTAACTGATGCAATCTACTTGTCTTTGTCTCTGCTATGAAACAAGCTATTGACACCATCTTGCTTTTGGGAGAGAGCGGGAGGTGAATGGAAGAAAAAATTGTGAACTACTTATCACCACTCAGTGACCACACTTGGCAGTTTCAACTGGAAGAGCAAAGACTCAGTCAAGTCTAACATAAATCTGAATACACGTGAGCATGGTTTTTGCCCTTAATATTCATATCGATGGAATTAACCACAGTTTCACTGGGTTTCATCCACCAGCATGCAACACCCCATTTGAATTTTTCATCATATTTTTTCAGGAATACTTTTACATCTACCACCTTTTTCTAGAGGAGTCAATCTAGATTGGATTCCCACATCTAGTTTCCATCAGGGCTTTAAACAATAACTAAGACATTTCTAGGGGCATCTAAAATCTAAAGAGATCTGGATGCAAATATTTATTGAAAACATTTCTTACCAGGCCCTTAACATAAACAAATGAACCTTCCAGACAAAAGGCACATTCCATAGCAAGAAGACTTATCAGAATTGTCTAGCAAATAACAAAAAGCCACCCATGATCTGGGGTTGGTACTTCCTTGCTCCACTCAGAAACCTAAGCACACATTGTCGGTTTCCTTATGTACATTAACATTACAATATTCCGCAGAGAAGTTTGCAGAAAGCTGGTGTGTGGGGCCTGAAATGGCCCAGTGATCTGCTTAACAAAGACATTCGGTTGAACAGCTCTACACAAAAGCCAGCCTTTCTCAAGCATCAGAAAAGGCTACAGCCATGTCTACAAAACCAGCCTCTGATACGACATAATTTGATTTGGGATCCAAACGCATTAAGAACAGGGCACCTCGTTCAGGAAATCAATGACCCATTTTGTGGCAGTGCCTGCACCTTGCTCACCTCTTTATTGGAATGTGACTTTCACTAACTAATTGAGTCCAGACTCCCCTATTTTGGAGGGGGTTGGGGGTGTGAGGAGACTGTGGCTGTTGGATGAACACACGGGTGCTTTTTCATTCAAGCCCGTTGCTTCCTCCTTGAATCATAAAACTTGAGAAATACATGTTGACATCCTGTACTCTCACGGTGGGCATCGGCTGGGCATCAGCGTAATTGTCAGTGACAGACATTCTTTTACAAAGAGAAGTTCTCACCTAATTTGTGTGAAGCAGTCCCTGAAGAGCGTGGCGGTAACAGCCAGCACATGTGCAAGATTGCTCTCCAGGAGAGGCTGCATATGCCAGATGCCCAGCTGGAAATTTGTGGCAATGACATTGGCGAGGCGGGGAAAATGTGCCTCCTCGAAATCAGGGGGGACCTGCGTGTCTGGGAGTTGTTTTGGCTTAGGGTCTTTTTCACAGAAAGGATGACTTGATCACTTTCCCATGAAAGTGCAGCCTGCCTCTGAGCTGAGAGGCATGAGAAGAGTTGGGTCAAGTCAAGGGCAACTGTAGTCATGGCAAATTTGATGCTTGTCTATGGCTGAATAATGGGTTGGCTTCCTCCTCCATGGTGTTCGTTGCTTGCTAAGCATCTGCTGTACTCTGGGCTTACTTTGACTCTGTGCTTAGTGTTCACTTTTTGTTCTGTTTTGTTTTTTGGGTCATACCTGGGGGCACTCGGGGGTTACTCCTGGCTCTGCGCTCAGAAAGCACTCCTGGCAGGCTCAGGGGGCTCATATGGGATGCCTGATCGAAGTCCATCAAGGGTTGGCCGTGTGCAAGGCAAGCGCCCTACCACTGTGCTATTGCTCTGTCCCCCTAGTGTTCACTTCAGGATTGCTCGGGGAGTGACTGCAGTGCCAAGGATGAAATCAGGTTGTACCATATACATGGAAAGTGCCTTAACCCCTCTGCCCTCATGTTAAAATGTTTTCCCATAAAGTGAGTCATCTAATCTGCACAAGAACCCATGAGGTATGTAAAACTGTTATTCCCAGTCTACAGAAGAGGAAGGAGAGGCATAGAAAATAAGATTAGGGGGCCTGAGAAATAGCACAGCAGAAAGGGCATTTGCCTTTGCATATGGCCTACTCGAGTTTGATCCTGACATTCCTATGATCTCCCAAGCCTGCCAGGAGTGATTTTGGAGTGCAGAGCCAAGAGTAACCCTTGAGATCCACTGGATTTATGGCCCCAAAATAAAACAAACAAAAATCAATAAAAGAAAAGAATATTAGAACAGGGTGTAGATGACAGACTTGTCTGATCCTAGTCTATGCTTAACTACCTCATGTTGTAAGGCAACAATTCTCAATTCAATGTTAAGAAGCTAAGGCATTGATTAAACATAGTCAACATTCAAGTAGTGGAATCTATTATCATTCTTACTGTCAATAGCTTTCAATGGATACTCAGTATTTGGGAGTCCACAGTCTCCAAATTGGTTATCTGAATTATTTGATCAAATGCATAGCTTTGACTATCACTCTGCCAAACTACTCATGGCGAGTAGTTCTGAGACTAATTATAGAAACCATTTTTGACTAACAAATTTACCTTTCCCATGCCTATTCTGTCATACAAAGATTTGAAATTGTCTAATTATGTGTCTGACATGCAGGGCTGTTTATGTGTAAGCACCAACTCCAAAAAAAAAAAAAAAAACATGGCTTCCCTTTTCTTACCATGGTTAATTCCTTTTGACAGCTTTACTGAAAATGTGTAGAACTTACAAGTGCCCCATTTTCCGGCTTCATCCCTCTGGAAATAGAAAGTGTTGAAATGGCCTCAGACACTTGGTGAAACTTCCCTTGACCCCTATCTGCATCTGTGCATGTGATAAAAATTCATGAGCTGCCTCTTTCTTTAAAAGTGATCATCTTTTCCCATTCTTGTATGTGCCTAGCAAGATGAGGAGACCTTTCTGTGAGTCTAGGATTGGAAAATACTGTAGAAGAAGCAGAAGGAAAGAAGTAGGTTTGACTCCACAAGGGCACCATTATTTACCCAACATGATCTCCAGGAGAGGGAGCAAATGATTATCTAATGCAGGGGTGGTGAACAAGTTCGACACAAAGAGCCAACATTTTAAACTGTGAGAGTCAGAGAGCCGCACCACGCAGTGACCTGCCAAAACAGACCAATACTCACACAAAAGCATTTAATTTTAACAATAATCTAATAAACACATATTGCATTTTGCCATTTTGAGTGAGGGTCAAAATCCTGCAGTGATGGTGCAACTAAGAACTAATGGCCAGATGTGGACCAAAATGTGACACAAGGGTCCCCCCTGCTCGCTGGCCCATGCAGTTGTTTCCGAGGGATGGGAGACAGGATGAAGCAGCCTGGGGGCGGGACTAGTGCTCAGAGATCTCTCCTCAGAGATTCCTCCTCAGAAGCAGCAGAACAAAATCCAAACTTGACAAAGAGCCACAGTATATAAAATAATGATGAGAGGCAAAGAGCAGCATCATTTTGGCCGGGAGCTGCATGTTCGCCACCCCTGATCTAATGTCCCTTATTCAGCTGCCTTTACTCAAAGATTCCAGATAATTTAAAATAAAGTAATATTGAATGGCATAGTTTCAGATTTGCATCATTAAATATCAATGTTCACATACCACATTGATTTTCTCAACAAAAGTTTCATGGTGAAATATGTATTCCAAATTTTAGGGTTAACTTCTAGTGTGACCTTGGCAGCAACCAAATGAAGACACTGGACAAATGGGCAGGAATATTGACAGGATGATTGTTATGCCAATGAAGATGTTCTTTAAAAAGTAACTTAAAACTTGAAGGTATGGAATTAATTCTCAGAAATAATCTATTGTTATAAAATTCACATAGCATTGGCCCCTGGGGCAGAGAAATAGTAGTATAGAAAGTAAAGTGATTTGCCTTTCATATGGCAGATGCTGGTTTGATCCCTGGAACCACAGAGACCACTGAGCACTGTCAGGTTTACTCTGAATACAGAGCACAATGGCAGGAATAGCCCAAATATAGCGTTTGGTGTATTCACAAAATCCAAAATAAATTGCAACAGAATGGATCTTCTGGAATCATCCTAGGATCAATGCAAAAACCAGGACCACCAACCACAGAAGACAGATTAAAATGACACTGAGGGAGTGGAACTTCTAGAACCACAAGGAAAGACTTCAACATAAGTTCCACCCCTTGACTTGAGTAGATATCGAGATCTTTAGATACAGAGGTCTGATTTTATCACCCAGGACTGAGCAAAAGTCTTCCAAACAGCACGAAAACACCAAGGGGAGTGTAAATGAACCTGTACAGAGTCTATAGTTAATCCCATGACAATATGCTCCAAGGGTGGAGAAAACCTGTATCTCTTAGGCCAAGGGAATTCCTTTTGGAATGATCCCAATATTTACTGTGTCTGTGCAGGAGGGGAAAAAAAAGCACAAAATAATTTTTCTCCCTTTTTTTTATTTATCTAGCTTTTGTCGATTTCTTTGTTTTGGTGTGGTTATTGAAGTTGTTATCTCCATTTATATATATATATATATATATATATATATATTTCTTCCTTTCTTTTCTTTATTTATGTGCTCTGCCATGTTTTTATCTCAAGATCATGGCCTTTATGTGGTGCTTACCTTTATGGCTGGAGTGCTCACTGAATATTTTATTCTATCTGACACTTCTTTTTGGACTGTTGGAGTGATTCACCTTTTTCCTCTTCATCTCTCAAACCGAGGATGA
>PVKC010012818.1:0-23452 GCA_004027635.1 Crocidura indochinensis
AAAAAATGTCAAAATATGTCTTGACATAGAAAGTGAGAAGATTGGCTTGTTCTTTAAGCTTGTATTCTCCACAGACATATGTCTTGTTTGCTTATCTGTGTTTCCTTTGCGGGGAAAAGGGGTGGTGCCTGGGCCACAATCGTCAGCACTCAGGGGTTACTCCTGGCTATGTGCTTAGAAATTGCTCGTGGCAGGCTCAGGGGACCATATGGGATACCAGGGATCAAAGCTGGGTCCCCTCACATCTTTCTAAGTAAGCTTCAATTTTATGGCTGAAACCATTTACGAACACGTTTGTAACCATAGTGCTTAAATAACAAAATTATTATCATCCGAAATAAGTAAATGACATGGCTATAGGACTTTATACGTCATAAATTAGCTCATTATCAAAATCTTTTGGGGGGGGGTTGGGGCCACACCCAGCGGTGCTCAGGGGTTACTCCTGTCTGTCTGCTCAGAAATAGCTCCTGGTGAGCACGGGGACCATATGGGACACCGGGATTCAAACCAACCACCTTTGGTCCTGGATCGACTGCTTGCAAGGCAAACGCCACTGTGCTATCTCTCCAGGCCCCTCACTATCAAAATCTTAATGAGATAATCATATAAACTCTCATGCTACATTTCATCTGCATAATAAACTAAAACTAGCTGAACATCTTTAAAATACCCATGGCGGGGCTAGAGTGGCGGAGCAAGTGTTAAGGCATCTGCCTTGCGCACACTAACCTAGGACGGACCGCAGTTTGATCCCCCGGCATCCTATATGGTCCCCCAAGCCAGAAGCAAATTTCTGAGCACATAGCTAGAAGTAACCTCTGAGCATCACTGGGTGTGGCCCAAGACCCAAAATAATTAAATAAATAAAATAAAATACCCATGGCAAAATAATGACTAGAAAAATATTTCTAGAACCAAAAATGAATGTCTGTCACACATCACTTATTTTCTGTGACTGAACAAATAATGTAAGGAAAGGATATTACTTCTTTTTTGTTTGTTTGCTTGTTTTCTGTTTTTTTTTGGGGGGGGAGGGGTCACACCCTGGCTCTATGCTCAGAAATAGCCCCTGGCAGGCACAGGGGACCATATAGGATGCCAGGATTTAAACCACCGACCTTCTGCATGAAAGGCAAACGCCTTACCACCATGCTATCTCTCTGGTCCCGGGATTTACTTCTTTTTAACAAAACTGTGTAGACACACATACAAACACATTCCAAGCACGTTTTTTGGCCACAGAAAGACCTCTAAATTATTACAGAGCACAAAATTGATTAAGCGTTTAAGTAACATTGAAGACAAAATTATTCCAAACAAAAGCCTAAGAGTTGTGCTGAAAAATAAATGAATAAAGACATGAAGGGAAGGGAACGAGAGAGGAGAAGCAGCACTGCTCGGCTCCTTACCCATTGTTGCTGGTGCTGGAGCCTCCTGATGGTACTCTCAGCATGCTCCAGTTTAGCACTGGCCTCATCACTCTGCTGTTTGATGGTGGCCAACTCCCGTTTTATGAGGTAGTTTTCCTCAGCCTCCTGGGCTCTTGTCACTTGTCCCTTTGGACATAATTTTTTGTGTGCGTGTAAAGCAACTTAGGATAGATTTAAGACAGACTACCCTTGCAAGGTTTGGTTATTTATTTGGGTATGTTTTTTTTTTTTTAAATCACCTCAGAGACAGAATAGCTCAAGTGATTATTAGTCAGCAGTTCATTATTATTCAGGCAAATTTGGGAAAACTACATGGAAATTTTATCTGACAATTATAGTAATTCTTTCAAGCCAATAAAAATTCAGTTCATGCACTATTATTCAGTGGTACATGCAGGACTCAATTCTCAATAAATAGTTAATAAATTTCTCATAATCTTCTGATAACCATTTTGGAATAAATACTTTAAAGTCAGGTTAGCTTTAAAACGTGCAAATGGTTTTTTATTAAAACCATGATAACATTTAGTTATCAAAAATAAAGGTTATACCTAGGTATGCCACCCCAAAATTATTTCTAGTAAAATGCATGTAAAATTGCATGCATTTAAAATCATTTCTGAGTTTAGGACTTCCCTTAGAAATATAGTTAGATAAAATGCTAAAACAAAAACTAAAAAACTATACCTGTATCAATCTATCTGCCAAGGAAGCACTTTCCTACAAAAGGAAAAATTCATATAGAAATATCAGAGAAAGATATAAAATAAAGGTGATAAAATCAGGAATAAGAAACAAAAGCATACCCAAATTCCACCTACTTTTCATTGCAAATAAAATAGAAATAGTTTTAAAGCTATTAAAGAATAGTAACTTTATTCTTAAGCCTTAAAAGACGTATCGAAATACATACTGCAAAAAAGCAAGAACAACTAGCAGACCAGACATATATTCCAGGGGCTTTTTCATTATTCATATAAACAATTATCTTATTTTTAAAGCAAGTTAATTTTAGAGCTAGCCAAAACATACAAAAGGCAGAAGGAATTTGAGTAAGCAATTTCATTTATAAAGTGGGACAGCAATATGTAAAACAGCAACTTTCAAAGAAGCAAAGCGAGAAAAGTATGACAAATTAAATTAATAAGCTTGATAGAACTAACAATAATTGATCAAAAATTTTGGTTACAGAATTTAATTGAAAAGTAAGTAATTTTAGGATTCTGAATGCTAAAGAACACACAGGCTATCTAACCCAAAAACAAAAGCTACATAATTTTCTACACACAAAATTCAAATAGTGTTTTTCTACAGAACCTTTTTGTTTGTTTGTTTGTTTGTTTTTTTTTTGTTTTTGTTTTTTTTTTTGGTTTTTGCGTCATACCCAGCAACGCTCAGGTGCTACTCCTGGCTCAACGCTCAGAAATCACTCCTGGCAGGCTTGGGGGACCATATGGGATGCCGGAATTTGAACCACCAACCTTCTGCATGCAAGGCAAATGCCTTACCTCCATGCTATCTCTCCGGCCCCTTTACAGAACCTTTTATCAATCTGAAGATTCAATAAAAAAAAAAATAAAAATAATAAAGTCTTCTCTCTGAAAATGTCTGACTCTGAGTTCTTCAAAGATAATGGTCTACATCAGATGCTTATTGTAATGTAAAGTAAGTGGCTTTAAAACACTATTTATTAAAATGACCTAAAAACAATCTCAGCTTCCTGGTGGAAACAGCAAAAGTATAGAATTATCTTTATAGCAACTTTAAAACAATAAGAGAAAGGAAACTATTTTTATTTCATGGGGGTGGAGAAATGTACCTACAGTTATACAACAACAAAAAGCCATCCATACCTGTACAAATATGAAATCATCCAAACTTTCAAATGAAAGATTATTGTTCAAATTATCCATCATTTATTCATTTCCTAGACCAAACTAGATTTTTAAGATACTAGATACTGTGTGAAGGAATACTTTTATTCTGATTATTCTCATGTTTAGGTTGAAAAATAAAAAAAGCCCCAAATACCAAGATTATGAATGTGATATTTTCCTTTTAATAAGCCAAAACTACACACTTTATTACTCACTTTTATTACATTCTTAAAGCATCAGAGGACTACTAGACAGCACATCAAAATAACAATATGAAAATTCATGATTTCCACATTTAGTAGTAATAAATAAAGTTGCTAGGAAATCATTTAGGAACTAGAATTTAAGCACAATTCCTCCTGTGTTAAACATCTACACCATGGCAAATTTTTGTTTTGCTATTTTGTTTGTAGAACCAGGGTTTGAACCCAGGGACTCAAGACATATAAGGCATGTGTTCCACTGCTGAGTGTACCCAGGAAACCAATAATGGTACTTTTACTAGGAGGGGGCTGATGCCAGAGGGGTATCAGTGTGGGGGTTTGAACCAAGTAGACATGTTAATTAACCTTTGTATTATCTCTCAAGCCCAATAATTTACACATTTTATATAAGAAATACATTAGTCATTTTAAGTAAACTTGAAACAATCCTAGGACTTATAGGAATCATTCCTACCTTTAAAACACACTTAGAACATCAGGGCATCATTTGAAATTTAGTTTTTAAATCATGAAGAATGCATTTTCTACTAGGGTCCCTAGGTATTTTTAGAGCTTTCTTATTAAAAAAATGACATCTATATCTTAACTCTAATAATAACTTTAATGAAACAACTTTTAAAGTTTAAGAATTAACATGATCAATTATGATTAAAGTTATTTAGTTAAATAGCAAGCAAGCAAAAAGAAAGCTAAGCAGTCAATATCATATCTAGAGACTGCTAGTTTATTCTGAGTCTGCATTTCAAATGAACAAAAAACAATTCCCTACACTTGTGAGAAGCTTGTGGAAGTACCCATTCACTTACTTTTTCTAACGTTTCAATGCGTTGTTTTAAAAGTCTATTTTCTGTCCGTAACCTCTGCAAAATAAGAAAAAATTTAAAAACTCACATTTTAAAAAGCATTCCAGAGAGTAAAAAGATACCTATGTAATAATCCTTATATAGCACTTTTTATAAAGTAAAATTTTAGAAATGACTATTATCAATTAATTTTAATCTTCTTGCTTACCATATATACTCAAGTATAAGCTAACCCAAGTATAATCCGGCCCCCTAATTAAACCCTAAAAACTGGGAAAACTAGTGACTCTAGTATAAGCCGAGGTGGAAAATGCAGCAGCCACTGGCAACTTTCAAAAATAAAAATATATACCCCAAACAATTACAATAACTGAGGAATCAGTAGGTTAAATGATTTTCAATATTTATTGCTAAAGAAAACTAGCAACAATAACTTTAATACTTCAAATAAAGTGCAGAAAACTGTAGTTTAAAAGGCAATCAAGCTAAATCACAAAGGTTAAAGTCCTTCAAAACTGGATTCCTCCTCATCATCATCTGTATGTCTAAACAGCTTCAGCTGTCTCTGATGTGAGGGTATTAGCATAGACATTGTCATTATCACTGAGTTCGTAGATATCATCACTGTTGTTAGTCTCACACAAAGCACAGAATATTGTGGGTTAAATAGTTCAATGGTATCCAGTTCAGTTGAGCTGTCTACCTCTTCAGCTCAGCTGTGACTTGTGGACTAAGCTGAAGCACCGTCCCCTGGCAGAAGATGACTGGCGCATGCACTGTATCAAATAACCTGTATGACCCGAGTATAAACCAAGTTATAAAGTATAAGCTTGTACTCGAGTATATACAGTAATTTAGGCCACGTTTTATAATATTGTTCAAAGTACTATTGCTCAGGTATACTATCCTTCAACACCACAGCCATCACCAGATTGCCAGCTAAGTAATATTTGGTAAAGAAAATGTCCATATTTTTCATTCTAGTTTTCACCTAATTTTAAACAAAATCCACCACAAGTGTATAAATAATATGACTCATAATCAATGCTTTCCTATATATGTCCTCTTTGAATAAAATATTTATCTACCTGATGAAGTACATATTAAACAATCAGTTTTAGAGCACTAGTTTCCATTTATATTATATAAACAAATTTGCAAAATTTCTTACATTCTAAAATTGTAGTTGTTCTCATCATTTATCAATAGTTTTAAACACAGAAAAACTAAAAGTTCTGATTTCTGTCATCTTATAGTACAAAAAAAAACCCAGATTCTTAAAAATTTTACTTATTCACAGTTAAATTCTGTCAAATTACTTCTAGTTAGCATTAAATCTCACACTACATTTTAAAAAAAATCTGTTTTATACTCCACCAATATAAGTTCATATTAAGTCCCAATAAATCACCCCTTTTTAGATTCACCTAACCCTAATTCCTAATTCCTAACCCTAATTCACCTAACCCTAATTTTTAGATTCACCTAATCCCATGACTCTAATTTCAACACCCCTTCCTTACCCTTATTGCATCTTTCAAACTTCACTCAATCCAGTCATTTTTCATCATTTATCAATATGCAGTGTGCATAGGAATTTGTATACTGTATTACTATAGTAAAAACAAAAACGATGAACAAATTCCTATGCATACTGCCTATATCTTATTTTGAAGTGAAGAAACAAAATGGAAACAAATAGAATATATGGCCCGTGGGCCGTAGTTAGAGGACCATTGACTAATAGTCTGAAACCAAGGAAATAAATTATGAATTTCAAACATATAAATGAATAATTGGTGGGACCAGTAGGTAAGAAGCTTGCCCTGCAAGCAACTAACCTGGGTTTGATCCACGGCACCCCATATGGTGCCTCAGGCACACCATGAATGCAGAGTCAGGAGTAAGTAACCCAAGTATTGCTGGATGAGCCCCCCAAAAAAGAAATAAACAATTGGAACTAAACAACTTAGAGCTATTACAAAGATAATCTGCAAATTAAATTTTCATATTCTATCTGTGATCTCTGACTCCAAAACATCTTGTAAAGAAAATGTTTCTTGTACCTTGGCTAATATCAGGTATATTTAGAAGTATATACAAATAAGCAAATTACTAAGCATTCATAAAATCTGTAAAGTCAAAGAAAATTTTAATTCTCCAAATGTCTCAAACATTTTTAACCAAAAAAATCATGTTACTTTAAATGATTTACATAGTTAAGTTCGACCAACCTAGTGAAGAGCTGTTACAGTAAAATACTTTTTTTTGCTTGTTTTTTGGGTCACACCTCACAGTGCTCAGGGGTTACTCCTGGTTCTGCACTCAGGAATTGCTCCTGGAAGGCTCGGAGGACCATCAGGCTCTGGGAGCCATATAGGATGCCAGGAATCGAACCCAGGCCTGTCCCAGGTTGGCCACATGCAAAACAAATACCCCACCGCTGTGCTATTGCTCTGGCCCCACAATAAAATACGTTTTAGGGCCATAGAAATAAGACAATAAACACTAATCTTGCATGCAGATCGTTCAATTCCCAGCACCTCATATGATCTATTGAATCCATCAGGAATGATCCCTACGTGCAGAACCACAAGTAAGACCTGAGTACAAATGAATGTAGCCCTCCCCCAAAAAATGTATTCTAAAATATTCTAAAATGTATTCAAAAATTTAAACACTTGAAGGGAGTGTGGATATGGTTCAGTTGAAGAGTCCATCCTCTCACCTGTACAAGGCCCTGGTTTGATTCCACTACCAAAAAAGAAATTAAAAACAAAAACAAAAACTGTACTTCCATCTCCAAACCCTAAATGTTCTGAAATTTTGCTATTAATAAAAAGATAGTTCATGGAGACAAATGGTTCAAAGGAATGTAGCTTTACAAGAGAGAGGCCCCAAGTTAATTCCTGACACTAGTTCTCCCAAACACTACTGGGAATACCTTCGAAGCAACATACCAGGAGTAATCCCTGAGCACCACCAAGTGTGGCTCACAAAATTTAAACTTAGGTTGAATTTGTAAAGGATTTGTTAAGGTGGGGAGCTGTGCTTAAAGACGCCCATAACTGAAATTAGGCCTCCCAAGCCAAAAATATACAGGAAGCTCATTGTACTATCTCCCAGATCCTAGAATTTTGTCTCCCAAACATCTATCTACACAAGCTGGAGAGAGAGCATGGAGATAGGGCATTTGCCTTGTATGCAGGACAGTGGTTCAAATCCCGGCATCCCATATGGTTCCCTGAGCCTGCCAGGAGCGATTTCTCAGCATAGAGCCAGGAGTAACTCCTGAGCGCTGTCGGGTATGACCCAAAAAACAAAAACAAACAAACATCAACACCTAATTTTATTAACAATAATAAACATTACACCTATTACTTAATATAAACCATTTTAGGGATACCTATTTTAAGTGCTTCTATTTTTAGGGGGAGCACAGTGTTTCAATGATTGCAGCTTTATAATCCCTTTTTTTTTTTTTTGGGTCACACCCGGCAGTGCTCAGGGGTCACTCCTGGCTCCATGCCCAGAAATTGCTCCTGGCAGGCACGGGGGACCATATGGGGCACCGGGATTCGAACCGATGACCTTTTGCATGAAAGGCAAACGCCTTACCTCCATGCTATCTCCCGGGCCCCTATAATCCCTTTTATTAGCTGTTGAGATAATCTCCCATTCTTATTACTGTTTTAAATAAACACCCTCAAACTTCAACTAAACTTTTCTGTGACTCTACTAAATTAGTTAAGATATAAAAGATTAAACTTAGGCAAGTTCGGGGACGGAGATAGTACAGAATATTAGGTGTTTGCTTAGTACACCACTGACCCAGGTTCAATCCCAGCACCTCATATGGTCACTGGAACCTGGCAAAACCAAAAAAAGCTGGGTATGGTACCCCAAAAGGTTAGGCAACTTTGAGTTCAAATCTGCATCTACAGTTAACATTTATAGGTGTAATGGTAGCTCTACTCCCTCATTTAGAAAACTAAAACTGACAATGATAATGGAAGAATTAAATGAAATGACCTTAGGGATGCAGTAAGTATATGACTTGCATGCATGAGCTGAGTTTGACCTCTGATATCCTCAAAAAATAGTTTAGTGCTTAATATTTATCAGATACTTGGTTAATAAACATTGATCCTATTTTTGAAATTAGGAATCTTATTTCACTTTTTGTCTTTCTTTGTCTTTTTTAAGGGCTTTCTGCATTGCCCTTTAATTGTGAGGTGAAACTAGAGGATGCTCCAAACCAGCCTGACTTTAATGTAGGATATGCAGATTCCAGGATCTTTAATACAGAAACCTGATGCCAACAATAGAGACTGCATGAAAAAATAAAACTGTATGGACACTACAGACAATGACTTGGATTGAACAAACTAGTTTGCCTGGAACCTAGAGTTGGTCTTATGCCAGGAAACTTCAGGGGTAGGGTTTCCTTGTATTTAGGCCAAGGCTTTTCCTTTCTCTGTCCCCTATATTTTGGTGGGCCTATGCAAACAATATTTACCACTCTAACACCGTTTTTACAGTGCTCCTTTGACTCTAAGCCTTAAAAAAAGAAAAAACCACTTAAACTTTTGATGTTAACTCAAACTAATATGCATGTGCATGAAAATGTAAAAAAAAATACTATGCCTTCAATGTTTTTTTTCTTTTTTTTTCAATTATTAAGGAGTCACATAAATTTCATGGCTTTAGATTGCTTTGTGGTACTGTTAAGAAATGTTATAATGTACTACAATCTGGGGACTTGTGGACAAGTCCACAAGTCTTTCTTTGCATCATTGTTCTCATAATTAAAAATTTTAAAAAAAGGAAAACAAAACTTTACTCTTGGTGTTGGAGACAGTACAGAAGCTAGAACACTTGCAGCCAACCCAATTCCATATAAGGTCTCTCAAGAACTGCCATGAGGGGCTGGAGAGATAGCAGAGTGGTAGGGCATCTGCCTTGCACACAGCCTACCCAGAAAGAACCTGGGTTCAATTCCTGACATTCCACATGGACCCCTGAGTTTGCCAGGAGCAATTTTTGAGTGCAGAACCAGGAGTAACCAGAGCACCGCCAGGTGTGGCCCAAAGGGGGAGAATGACAGGATTGCTATGAGTGACCCCTGAGAACATAGCCAAATTAAGTAAATCCTGAGCCAAAGTTAGTTGTGGCCCACAAACAGAAAACATTTTATTCTTTACTTTATTGTTATATTACAATGAGTTATATTTACTGTATTCGTTTGTTCATGTATATTTTTTGAGGAAAGTCATAATTTGACATGTAATTGTCATCTTCTAAAAAGACCTCTATGAGGACACAGGAAATGGAGACATATACCCTGCTCATGGATTAGGAGGATTAACATTGTTAAAATGGCAATATTCCCCAAAGAATTATACAGATTTAATACAATCCCTCTAAGGATACCCATGACTTTCTTTAAAGAAGTGGATCCAACACTACCGAAACTCATTTGGAACTATAAATACCCAAGGATAGCTAAAGTAATCCTTAGGGTGGGGGGGAGATGGGAAGCATCACTTTCTCCAACTTTCAATTGTATTACAAAGCAATTATCATTAATACAGCATGGTACTGGAATAAAGATAGACCCTCAAATCAATGGAATAGACTTGAGTATTCAGAAAGTGAACCCCAGACATACAGTCAATTAATCTTTGACAGAGTTAACAGAGGGACAAGAAACACAAAATGGAGCAAGGGAATTCTTTCAACAAGTGAGATAACTGGTCAGCCACTGCAAAAAGAGCCAACTCAGACCTCTAACAAAGATCAAATCAAAAATGAATTAAAGACCTTGATATCAGACCCGAAACTATATAGAAAAAAATGTAGCAAAACACTCCAAGACATTGAGACTAAAGGTATCTACAAGGAAGAAACACCACTGTCCAAACTTGTGGAAGCAGAGATAAACAAATGGAATTACATCAAACTGAGAAGCACCTGCACTTTCAAGGAAACAAATCTGAGTGCAAATGTTGCCCACAGATTGGGAAAAACTATTCACCCAATACTCATCAGATAAGGGGCTGATATCTAAGATATAAAAGATACTGACAGAACTTAACAAGACAAAAAAATCGAAACCCATCAAAACGGAGAAGAAATGCATTGGCATCCCCCCTCAAAAAAAATACAGATAGCCAAAAGTATCTTGAAAAAATACTCCACATCACTAATCATCAGGGAGATGCAAATCAAAATAACAATTAGATATCATTTCATGCCACAAAGACTGGCACACATCACAAAGAACAAGAGCCACCACTGCTGGTGGATGTGGAAAGAGAGGAGCTCTCATTCACTAATGGTGGGAATGCCATCTAGTCCAATCTTTCTGGAAAACAGTATGGATATTCCTTTAAAAAAAATCTGGACATTGAGTTATCATATGATCCAGTAATACCACTGCTTGAGGATATCACCTATGACCATAAAAACACAATACAACAATGCCCTCTGCACTCCTATGTTCATACCAGCACTATTTACAATAGCCAAAATCTGGAAACAACCCAGGTACTCAACAACAGAAGAGTAGCTAAAAAAAAAAAAAAAAAAAAACTGTGGTACACCTACATAATGGACTATGCAGCTGTTAGAAAAAAAATGAAGTCACAAAATTTGCCTATACATGGATGGATATGGAGACAATTAGTTGAGTGAAATAAGTCAGAGGGAGAGAGTAGTCTCACTCATTTATGGGATTTATAGAATAAGACAGTTGTAATAATACCTAGAGATATTAGAGATGAAGGTCAGAAGGACCAGCCCATAATACCACAGAGTAGTAAGTGCAGTTAGAGAAAGAATTATACTAGCAACTAACATAAAAGTGGTAAAGAAATACAATGCCTGCCTCAAAAACAAGCAGGAGGTGGGGAAGGAGGGAAATGGAGAACATTGGTGGAGGAAAGTTACACAAGTGAAGGGGGTTGTGCATTTTATGGCTAAAACCCAATTATGAACATGTTTTTAATCATGGTGCCTAAATAAATTATTTTCATCAAAAAAAATTCCCTAGGGGCCAGAGCAACAGCACAGTGGTAGGTATTTGCCTTGCATGCAAATGACCCAGGACAGACCTGGGTTTGATCCCTGGCATACTATATGGTCCCTCGAGCCAGGAGTAATTTCTGAGAGCATAGACTGGAGTTACCCCTGAGCATCACCAGGCCTGGCCCAAAAACCAAAAACAACATCCCTAGTGATAAGTTTTAATTAACTATAACATGTGGTTACCCTTACTATAATAATCACTTTTAATTCTATAATAACAGAAAAATGGTTACAAAAAACCCTCTTATGAAAAAATTTTAAGTGCTAGTTAGGTACTATGCTATTTTTCCTTTGGTTATTGTTAGATGTGCTTTTACTGTTATTCTTTACCATATATGTGTACTACTGTATTTTAGCCATCATCTAAGACATGCATGGCTATGTAAGAAAAGAAGCTATGTTCTCTTAAAATACATATGAGCGTCACAAAGCACACAAGACTTTTCTTGTCCAATAAAGGCAAAGAATAAAAACAAGTGGATGAACCATGTTTTAATCATTTGAAAAGTTCCATTTTGTGGGCCAGAGAGATAGTGCAGTAGGTAGGGTATTTGCCTTGAACAGAGCTGATCCAGATTTAATCCCTGAACTGCACATGGTCCCCAAGTCTGCAAGTAGTAATTCCTAAGTGTACAATCAGGAATAACGTTGGAGCACTACCAACTGTGACCCCAAATGCAAAAATATATCAAATATATCAAAAAATGAAAGTTCAGTTTAATTATTTTATGTTCCTGAGTTTATCTTGTCTCCAGAGAGCTTAGTTCAAATACACAACTGTGAACTGTTATTTTAAATGGAATTCCTTTTTCAAAAGTAGTTTTATATGTGTATTGTTGAGTACAGGAAAGTTAATTCTAGAATCCATCCCTTGACTCACCTCTCATTTATTTTTGGGTGCCCTTTTTCTTTATCACATCTCTGAAAACTAAGGAGGTCAAAAAGATAAAGGGCTGGAGCATTAACACAACAGGTAAAGCATTTGCCTTGCACATGGCTGACATGTGGTTTGATGTCCAGCATCTCATATGGTCCCCTGAGCCTGCAAGTAGTAATTTCTGAATGCACACCCAGAATAATCCCCTGAGCGCTGCTAGGTATGGCCCAAACACTTCATCTCTATTGTCTCTGGTTATTATTATCATGCTGTCTTTTATTTTTCTTATACCCCACTAATGAGTGAGATTATTCTTTGTCTTTCCTCCATCTGATTCATTTTTACTCAGCAAGAAAATCTTCATATTGATCCATGTATAAGCAAATTTCAAAACTTTATTCTTCCTAATGGCTGCATAATATTCCATTGTGTAGATGTACCAGTTTTTTTTTTAGCCATTCCTCTATTCTCAGGCACTTGGATGGTTTCCAGATTCTGGCTATTATAAATAGTGTTGTAATGAACCCTAGGATCAATGGAAGCTCAATTTCTAGTATTTTGAGAAATATTCATATTGTTTTCCAGAAAATATGAATCAGTCTACATTCCCACCAGCAGTAAATCAGAGTCCTTTCGGCATCACTATTCTCCCTAACTACTTTATCATTTATTTTTCAAAGAAAATCCTGTAGGTGAACCCTTGCCAACTTCCTTTTTCCCTAACTTCTAACTTCTTCCTTTGAGATGTAAAAACTAGAATAGCTGCTTTTGTAACTGACTTCTGATTTTCTCCCCAGCTGGAATTGGGGGTTGGTTTTTAATAAAGAGAAGAGTCTAGCTTTGGGTTCAGGAGAGAATGAGCAAATGGCAGATAGGTAGCACATGGCAGAGAGGTCATGAAGAAAAAAAACAGGCTGATACTGGTTAATCTTTTCCTCTCTGCTTGGTGTATTATTTCTTCACAGCTACCCTGCTTCATCAGACCTGTCAGCCTGAGCGGTTAGAAACATGGTGCCTGCGGCAGTCTCACCAGCTCATGGGTTTATATTTTTATTTTACAAATTCCATGAGAAATATTTATACCCTAATCTCTATTATATTTATTTTGCTCCAGTCATTTCAGTTCCTACTAATTTCCTGCTCTACTCCAGTATCTCTTTGTTAGCAAACCCAATGACCGTCTCTATACTAAGCTCACAAAACTTTATCAACATCTGTATGATATAGTAAGTCCTTCTTTTTTGTTTCTGGGCTAAACCTGGCATCGCTCAGGAGTCACTCCTGACTCTGTACTCAAAAATTGCTCCCTGCAGGCTCGGGGGACCATATGGGATGCTGGGAATGGAACCTGAGTCCGTCTCAGCTTGGCTGCATGCAAGGCACTCCTGACTCTGTACTCAAAAATTGCTCCCTGCAGGCTCGGGGGACCATATGGGATGCTGGGAATGGAACCTGAGTCCGTCTCAGCTTGGCTGCATGCAAGGCAAATGCCTTCCACTGTGCTATCATTTAGGTCCCAGTAAGCCCTTCTTTCTGAAGAATCTTGTCTCTGTCTTCCAGGACCTAATAGCTCCCTGGTATTTTCCATGTTGCCACCTTGTCATCATGCTCTTTCTTTTTTTTTGTTTTTGGGTCACACTCAGCTGCACTCAGGGATTACTCCTGGCTCTATGCTCATAAATTGCTCCTGGCAGGCTTTGGGGACCATATGGGATGCTAGGATTGGAACCACCGTCCTTCTGCACGTAAGGCAAATGCCTTACCTCCATGCTATCTCTCTGGCCCCATCATCATTCTTTTTTTTTTTTTTTGGTTTTTGGGCCACACCGGGTGACGCTCAGGGGTTACTCCTGGCTATTCGCTCAGAAGTCGCTCCTGGCAGGGGGACCATATGGGGAACAGGGGGATCGAACTGCGGTCCGTCCTAGGTTAGCGCAGGCAAGGCAGGCACCTTATCTCCAGCGCCACCGCCCGGCCCCCATCATCATTCTCTTAACCTTAAAATGTTGGCTTAGTTTTCATTCAGTTCTTATATTATATTTTCATTTTGATCCATAGTCTTTCCCCAAGTCATCCTATTCAACCTCAAATCTTGTCATTGTGTCAACTACCGAATTTTTATTTCCAGCATATCTTCTCTTCATTCCAACTCTGAATACTCAAGTAGTTACTTGAATATCTCTAAGTATGTTTCTTAATACTGGGCTCCAAAATCATTATTCTTTTCCAAACCAGATGCTTTTGTAGACATAATCTAATAGATATATTCGTCTTGTAGATCTTTGCCAAACTGCTCAAGTCAAAATGCTGGATTCTCATCTCTTCACTTCAGTTATGCTTTGCACCAGGCATGCTCCTCACCAAATTCTGCTCTCCTTTCCATGTTGACACATCTAGCTCCATCACTTCCTTCCCGTGTTTACTCAAAATTTACCTGGCCAACTTCTCTAACTTTTCAATTCAAAGATTACCATTTTGTTTCCCATATCCTAAAGTATCTTTTCTCCTGCTTAATACTTATCATCATCTAAAGTATTAAACATTTTACTTTTCTGTTTAAGGTTTGGCTAGATGTATGAACAGGAACTGTCTACACATAGGGAAGAACTGGTCTATTTCGTAAACAGACCAAAGAACTAAAGAGATCAAAGAACTAAAGAATAGTTCTTTGGTATATCATGGACACTTGTTGAATAACTTCTTAAATGAATTATGGTCCTGTTAAAAGGGGAAAGTCCAAGTTCTCCTTACATTAATACATTAAAATCTGTCTTAGAAAGCAGTACAGAGGCCAAAACTGCCTTGCACGCTGCTGATCCACATTCAAACCCGGAATTCCATATAGTCCCCCGAGCCTGCCAAGGATAGTAACTTCTGAGAGCAAAGTCAGAAATAACCCGAGTACTCCAGATGTTAACCCCCCCTACTTCGAAGAGGAGGAGGAGGAGAAGTAGTAGAAAAAGTAATAGAAGTAGTAGTAGTAGTAGTAGTAGTAGTAGTAGTAGTAGTAGTAGTAGTAGTAGCAGTAGTAGAAGGAGAAAGAGGAGGAGAAAGTAGAGGAGGAGGAAGAAGAAGAGGAAGAGGAGGAGGAAGAGGAGGAGGGAATACACTGAAGATCACATAAAAGATTTAGTGAGGCCACAGTGATAAAACAGCAGTTAAGGTATTTGTCTTGCAAGCAGTTGACCTGGTTTCGATCCCTGGCATCCCAAATAGCCCCCTGAAACTGCTGAGAGTAATTTCTGAGTGCAGAACTAGGAGCAGAACCAGAAATAACCCCTGAGCATCACCAAGTATAACCCCTCCCCCAAAATAAAAACCACAGGGGTGGGCAGGCTTTAGAATAACGCAGATTGGAGTTTAAACACTGAGCTTTCACCAACCAAAATGTGACCATGGCACAGTTGGGCTTTCAGAAGCTCTAGTTTCTTTCTCAATAGAGATACAAGGATCAAAACCCTTACATAAGGTTATTGTTAGGAAAAAAAGAGGATCAAATCCATGTAAATGATCTATTGTAAGGTGAGACGAGCTACAACCATAAACGAAGATGTTCCCACAACTTCCTCTTCCAGGTAACTTCTTCCTTGTGATAAGTAAAAGCCCACTAGAGTAATTTTTTTTCTCTTGAGCTTCCCCTTCCTAGTATCAAAAATTGGTTTGAATGAAGAAAGAGCAATTCTGTCTTTTGGTTCTGGCAGAGGGACCATATGGCAGAGAGACGCCATGAAGTAAAAAGCAGACTAACTCTGATGCATGGTGTATTTTTTTCCACTGCTATCCTGTTTCATCAGACCATCCGCCTAAAGGGTTAGAAATACGGAGCATGGGACAATCTCACAACCCGTGGATTGTTTTGTTTTGCTTTGTGGCCACATCTGGTGACACTCAGGGGTTACTCCTACCTATGCACTCAGAAATTGCTCCTGGCTTGGGGGACCATATGGGACTCTGGGGGATAGAATCAAAGTCCGTCCTAGGTTAGCGCGTGCAAGGCAAACACCCTACCACTTGTGCCACTGCTCCAGCCCCACAATCTGTGGATTTTTATTATAAAACCTATCATAATGTTTGAGTGTATGTCTCAACCTCATACCGATGGAAAATTGTTAAATCATAGGTGACTTAAATTAACATTTGTTGTTTCCTTTTTTAACATTAAATAATAAATAGAAAAGTATTTTTTTATTATTCTGGTATTTATCATATCTAGAATATAACTTTTACTATAAAAATACTTTTTAAGGGTCCGGGAGGTGGTGCTGGAGGTAAGGTGCCTGCCTTGCCTGCGCTAACCTAGGACGGACCGCGGTTCGATCCTCCGGTTTCCCATATGGGCCCCCAAGTCAGGAGCAACTTCTGAGCGCATAGCCAGGAGTAACCCCTGAGCGTCACCGGGTGTGGCCCAACCCCCCCAAAAAAAATACTTTTTAATACCTTTAATTTCCTACGCTTTATATCTTTATGTCCCAAACTCCAGTTTAAATGTAAATATTAGATTATTGGTTTATATATCTGTCTTAAACAAAATAGAACTGGGGGTTAATGGTCTTTCTTTCCAGATCTGTGAATCATCCTAATATAAACTAGAATTTTAGTATTTCTTACCTTTCTCCATCCCAGGTTAAATATTAGTGGATTGAAAGAAGATACTGATAAAGGTATTACTTTTTAAAATTTCACACAATAGGGGCCAAAAAGATAGCACAGTGGTAGGCAATTGCCTTGCATATGGCCAACAAAGGACAGAACTGGGTTCGATTCCCGGCATCCCATATGGTCCTCTGAGCCTACCAGGATGATTTCTGAGTGCAGATCTAGGAGTAACCCCTGAGCACAGTCAGGTGTGGCCAAAAAAAAAAACAAAAAAAACAAAAAACAAAAAACAAAAAAAGATTCACATAAAATATAAAATTCTCTGTATGAGACTATCATTATTAAAATCTGCCTATAACACTTTTAGGAAAGGAGTAAAGATACTTGTCACTTCTTGAGGGAGCAGAGCAATAGACAGTAAAGAAGGCATTTAATGCAATGAACTGGTATCCTTTATGGTCCACTGTGCACTGCCAGGAGTAATTCCTGAACGTAGAGCCAAAAGTAACCCCTCAGCATTGTCAGGTGTGATCCAAAAACAAATAAAAAAAGAAATCCAGAACAATAGTAGTAAGTAAGGAAATTGCTTGTATATGGCAGACCAAACTGAACCCTTCCAGGAGTGATCCCTGAGCACAAAGTCCAGAGTAAGCCCTGTGTGCAACTTGTGTACAACCTAGTGAGTCCCTCTCCTCCCCCACAAAATCACATCTTGGAGTTGGAGAGATAGTAAAGCAGGTAAGGTACTTGCATGAGTGAACCCAGATTTGATTCCAGCATCCTCTGCCCAGGTAAATTATAGTTAAAGAAAAAATTGGGGGGTCGGAGAGATATAGTACAGTAGCAGGACATTTGCCTTGCACACAGCCAACCCAGGATGGACCCAGGCTCAATCCCTACGATCCCATATGGTCCCTGAGCTGCCAGGAGTGATTTCTGAGCATAGAGACAAAAGTAAACCCTGGTCATTGGGTATGGCCCCAAAACAAACAAACAAAAAAAAAATTGGGGGTAACATTTAACAGTATCAAAACCTAATTTTCTTTACTTCTATATCAAAGGTAATGATCAGATTATTTACTTGACCTTAGTCAAATTGTTCCTTAGAACAATATAAGTAAGACTATATCCCTGAGTTTTTTAAGGTGAACCAAAGCAAGAAAATATTAGTTTAATGGAACTCACCCCTCAATGAAGGGACTATAGTGGGGAAAGGAAGAGAATGAGTAAAAAATTAGCATTTTCCATCCTAAAGGCTATAATACTAGTCTAATTAATTGTGACTAAACTGGATGTCTGTTTGACTAAGATGAAGTACTTGATAGAAATTTAAAAAGTTAATAAACAGTACCACAAAAAATGTTTTGGTGTTGTTCTTTGCAGGACCAGAAGGAATGAAGAAAATGACAAAAATGTTAAGTGTAAGATAATTCTGTAGAAACAAGATTTTTAGAAAAGGAACAGACTACCTCCAAGATAAGCATACTTTATTTACCTGGTAAATTCTACCTATTTCTTAAAACTGCCTTTTGCAATTCTTCTTTGTAAGTACTTTTATCCACTGTTTTTGTCTAAGACACATCGAATGGGCATCCAAAAATCATTTTGTTAGTTATGTGAGCTATATAAAATTCTGGAACCCATGAAATAGTACAAAGCAGGGTGCTTGCCTTGTAATTTGGCCAACTTGGGTTCAATTCCTGGCACCCCTTAAGGTCCCCAAGGCACCAACAGGAGTGGTCTTTGAGAGCAAAGCCAGGAGTAATCCCTGAGGTGTGGAAAAAATACAAAGCAAAAAAACAAAAACCAACTATATAACTTTATACAGAAAGCTGTGCAAGAAAACTGATAATATAGATTAAAATTTGCTAACGGGGCTAGAGCAATAGCACAGTGGGCAGGACACTTGCCTTGCACATGGCCAACCTGGGTTTGGTCCCTGGCATCTCAGATGGCCTCCTGAGCCTGTCAGGAAACTGAGCACAGAGCCCATGAGTAACCCCTGAGCCCTACCAGGCATGGCCCAAAATAAAACAAAACAAAACAAAATAAAAAAATTGTTAAAGATCTTTAAGTTCTTTTGGTATTCCTATAGTCATGTGACTTCATTCTAGAAGAAAGTTAAGGGCAATGATTGTTCAAAGAACCATGATGTGTGTGTGTGTGTGTGAGTGTGTGTGTGTGTGTGTGTGTGTGTGTGGTTTGTGCACGTGTGTGTGCAATAACAGCATGGAGAAATGAGCAGGATGGCTTCCTATCCTCATAGTCTTGATTTGTAGTTCCAAATATTCATGGTATGCGATAACCCATACTCTCTCCCCACTCATCAGGACGATGTGCTTTTTACTTTCAGTAGACTGAAGTGGAGGGTATGACTTTATCTTACCCTTACTCATGGTACCTAGAAGAAAAGCAAATGGTAGAGTAGCAATTGGGTGACAGAGTTTTTTAAAAGTAAGGAAAACATCCACAAGGGCTTTTTCTTTCTTCCTCCCTCTCTCTCTCAGTGTTTGAAATATATAGAAGTATCTATTTCTAATTCATATGGAACAGGTGATGGAAATGGGAGAGCAAAGTCTAGAAAAAGCGGAGAAAGAAAACCTCTCCCAGGAGGCAAGAGGCTAGAGCACAACTACAGGCTCAGTGCCTCTGATTAGTGTTCAGGGGACCAAAACTGGTGGTGTTCAGGAAATTAATCTGGGTTTCCTGCATACAGAGAGTTTATACTTCCCAGGAAGGTTTTGAGGAAGATCAAGAAAAAAACTTAGGGGCTGGAGCGATAGCACAGTAGTAGGGCAGTGGTAGTGTATGCAGCCAACCTGGGACAGATCCAGGTTCAATCCGTGGCACCCCAGATTGTCCCCAGAGCCTGCCAAGGGTGATTTCTGAGCACAGAGCCAGGAGTAATCCCTGAGCGCTGCTGGGTGTGGCCCAAAACCAAACAAACAAAAAATCAAAAAGCAAAAGATGAAAAGAACTTAGTGTAGAAGCAAAGAAGTAAAATGAAAAGAAATTGGTTCAACCTGGCACTGAATTTCTTCATTAACTTGTGCTCCTGCTCATCAACCTTATCCTGAAACACTGGCAAAAAAGCCAATAAAACTTTCCTTAATTCCTACCTCAAACAACACCCATGTTCCTCAATGTAGAATTTATACCCATTAGTGGATACAAATAAGAATTATAATAAGTGAAGAGATATAGAATGTGCATGAACATGAAAATGCAAACAAAAAATTTAAGATATACTTAGAAATTTCTATATCCTCAAAACTTTTTTTTTTTTTTTGGTTTTGGGGCCACACCTGGCGATGCTCAGGGGTTACTCCTGGCTATTCGCTCAGAAGTCGCTCCTGGCAGGCACGGGGACCATATGGGAAACCGGAGGATCAAATCTCGGTCCGCCCTAGGTTAGCGCAGGCACCTTATCTCCAGCGCCACCACCTGGCCCCCCTCAAAACTTTTTTTTCCTAGTTTTTGGGCCACACCCGGCTGCGCTCAGGGGTTACTCCTGGCTATCTGCTCAGAAATCGCTCCTGGCAGGCACAGGGGATCATATGGGATACCAGGATTTGAACCACCATTGGTCCTGGGTCGGCTGCTTGCAAGGCAAATGCCCTACCGCTGTGCTATCTCTCTGGCCTGCTCAAAACTTTTTTTTTAGAGAGATGAGTAGTTTATAACCTTGGCTTACAGATGGGAAAACAACTAGCCCAATTTTTCTAACACTCTAAGTCATATTTAGTTTCAGTGCCGTGATTTGTTCTATCTCAGGTCTATCTGTTAGTCTCAAAAAACAAATGGTTTTCGAGGCATCATTTAAAAATATGCTAAGGTGTACTGATAATGATCTTTTTCAGAGAAGTACTATCCCCCACAACCTAACAAATCTAAAATAAATAAAAGGCTTTTCTCTTTCATACTAGAATTAAAACAACTTCAGTTAATATTGATTTTTAAATGCCTATTACAAACTATAATTTAGGATGATAGTGAATAATTTTATCAATAAATAAATACAAAATTCACTTTTAGGGGCCAAAGAGATAGCACAGGTGGAGCATTTGCCTTGCATTTGGCTGACCTGGGAGTTCAATTCCGCATCCCATATGGTCCTCCAGCCTTCCAGGGGTGATTTCTGAATGCAGAGCCAGGAGTAGCCAAAGTGCCGCTGGCTGTGGCCCAGAAACCAATCAATCAATCAATAAGAGTTTTTTTAATTCACTGCTAAATTAACTACAGATAACAAATTAAAAACATAACCTAACATTTATTGCCAAATAACTGAATCAATTTATGTGCAATACTTTTAGAAGTCCTGAAATGCTTACTTTAATTTCAACTTGCTCTTCCATTTCTTTAGTCTTTATTGTAGTGTATTCCTTTTCAAGCCTAAGAAGAAAGAAGATTGTTAAAGGTATGGATTTATTCCAAAGCAAGTATTAAATTATAAAACAGAAAAATAGTACTGCCACACAAAATATTTTAACAGGTTCAACTTGTTTACTAACTTATATTTATAACTTGAGCTACTCAAGAAAGGAACCATTTGAATAGTTAATAAATTTGTACAAAATACTTCTTCAAGGGACTGGAGCAATTAAATGGCATAGAACGCACTTGCCTTGCTATGTGACCAATCCCAGTTCAATCTCTAGCATCCCATATGGTCCTCTGAACACCACCAGGAGTAATTCCTGAGTGCAGAGCCATGAGTAACCTCTGAGGATCATCCAAAACAAAATACTAAGACCAAGCAAAATGTTACCCACAAATTAGAAAAAAAAATACACAAAAACAAACTTTAGAAAGGAAATATATGGGGCCAGAATGATAGCACAGCAGTAGGGCATTTGCCTTGCAGCATGGCTGACCCAGGAGTTCCAGTATCCCATATAGTTCCCGAGCCTGCGAGGAGTGATTTCTGAGCACAGAGTCAGGAGTAACCCAAGTGCTACCAGGTATGTAACCCCAAAAAATAAATTCTTTAATTGAATTATCATGATATACAAAGTTATTTATGTCTGAGTTTCAGTCATATAATACAAAATACTCTTTACCAGTACACATTTCCTGCCACCAAAGTCCCCCCCTTCCCCTTCTAGCTCTCTCTTCCTTTTTTTTTCTTTTATATATGCAATATTGTTACTGAAGGGGTAGTATATTCCTTTATTTTCTTTCCACACCCAGTTTTTGTCCAGAGTGATCATTTTCAACTATCACCACCACAGTGGTCTCTTATACGCTCTATTGCACTCCCCTACCACTGAAGATTTTGTTGTTGGTTTTTTGTTTGTTTGGTTGGTTGGTTGGTTTTTGGTTTTGGGGTCACACCCAGCAGTGCTCAGGGGTTACTCCTGGCTCCAGGCTCAGAAATCGATCCTGGCAGGCTCGAAGGACCATATGGGATGCCGGGATTCGAACCAATGACCTTCTGCATGAAAGGCAAACACTTTACCTCCATGCTACCTCTCTGGCCCCACCACTGAAGTTTTAAGTTGAATATAATTCATTTAATTTCTCAGTAATATCTACACTCTAAGTAGCAAAAACATTTAATTTTAAAGCTGTGAAATTTTTTATTAATTTGTCTTCCTAATCCAAAACATATATTTGTTTTAATACACAAAAATATGTGCATTAATCCTCCCATAATCATTTCTATTTTTTCAATTCTAATTTTATTTTGAGCCACACCCAGCAATGTAGGTTACTCATGGCTCTGCACTGAGAAATTAATCATGGTGGGCTCAGGGGACTATCTTGGATACCATGGATCCAAACCAGGTTGATCACATGCAAAAAAGCAAGCAACCCACATGCTATATTATCATTTTAGCCTTTCACTTCTAATTTTAAGATCATAAGGAAGCCTTGCCAAGGATTTGTCAGCTGGATGAAATAAATAAAAATCTTCTTCATTAAATTTTTCCTACTTTTTGAGAGACAATTTCTCTAGATCAAAATATTCTGATACTGTCCCTTATGTTTGGTACCACTAAAAAGATTCTATATCCCAAAATAATGTATCATAGTAGAATTTAGTATCAAAGTATATCTGTACAAAGCTCTGGAAGACAGACCAAGAATAGCATGGAAAAAAAAAAAAAAAGAAGAACCAAGCTATCTAATTCTGAATGGTTTTTAGGTAAATGTAAACATAAATATATAAAGAATTGAAAACCTATTTACCACATTCAGAGCATTTTCCTGACTTCTAGCAGATTCTATGTGCAATTTAAAGACACAAAGTAAGGCCTTCCTCTTCAAGCTTGTGTTCTCCCTTGGACGTATATCTTGTTTGATGGTGTATGTCTGTTTTTTTTTTTTTTTCGTTGTTGTTGTTTTTTATTTTGATTTTGGGCCACACCAGTGATGCTCAGGGGTTACTCCTGGCTATTCGCTCAGAAGTTGCTCCTGGCTTGGGGGACCATATCAGACGTGGGGGAATGGAACCAAGGTCCGTTCTGGGTCAGCTGTGTGCAAGGCAAATGCCCTACTGCTGTGCCATTGAGAGAAGAGGGATGGAGAGAAGGAAGGAGGGAGGGAGGGA
>PVKC010012819.1:0-23398 GCA_004027635.1 Crocidura indochinensis
CTTATTATTGAAAAATGTAGGTTTAATAATAGATTATTGTAGTTAAAATTTTAAAACACATATACCTTTTTGGGGCTACACTCAGCAATGCTCAAGGGTTACTTCTGGCTCTGCATTCAGAAATTACTGCTGGCAGGCTCAGGGAACTTTATAGGGTGCTGGGGATCAAATCGGGTTTGATTGCCTTCAAGGCAAATTTCAAATCTACTGTACTATTATATCAGTCCATATATAATTCTTACATTGTCACAACATTAAATTTTAAAGCACTTGGCCTTTATCATCTGAATATCCTTATCGTGTTAGACCATTATTACTTTGAAACCTAGGCCTCTTTCCTGTTCATTGGCTCAGTATATATACCATTATTTTGTTCTATAATATGATTAAGTAAACTGAAAAGAATAGATAGATAATAGAAAATGATCTCTCTTTTCCATTTGTAGAAAGTTAAGTACCCAAATGGAGTAATTTATACTTTACTATATTATACTTTATTGTTATATTTTTGTTAAATATGTTGTGCATGTAAACATTTTATGGGATTATCATGTTACTGACCCTACCCTGATCGGTGATTGTGCCCTACCTTAGGGTGTGACCTGGCATTCTGCCCTCACCCTAGGGTGGTACCTGATTCTGCTTCCACCATTGGGTGGTACCTGATTCTGGGGCATAGAAACAAGGGTCTGTGGAAGCAAGGGGCTTTTGGTTGGAACTGATGCTGAGGCTTTGGACTTCAGTCTTGTCCACCAAATAAAGGTGTTATTTCCACAAGCCTGACTGTCTGCGAGCTGTTTACCCGCCACTTAACCTCAGAACTACCGGCCGAACAGGGTGGCAGACGCGTGCTCCAAGCTGGAGGGGAAAGACCTCATCCTCTATCCCTCCATCAATCAACCTCTTTAGGATCTGACTTGCAACAAAATATATACAGAAATATATATTGTTATATATAAGTATACCGGTATATATGTTTTATTGTTATATTTTATGTAATAGATGCTGTTTTAGTATTCAAGAATAGAGTTTATCCTAAAGTATTCATAAATTAATAACAGATCTCTATAGTGCATACTTAGAATAATATCAAATTTTTAGCACAGGCTATTGTTCACCCTTTGTGAGAACAAAGCAGATATTACTAATAAATCATGATGTTATTTTCCAGAAAACTCATATTTGTCCTTAAGATCCTGTAAAAACTGTTGTAGACAACTTCTACCAATTCCACAAAAAATTTGTTTGACATTTTTAGTTTAAATTTTTACTGTCTTTATTTCCTATCATTGATATAAATGGCTACATGGCACTATGTTATTTAAATTTTTGTCTTTGAAATTATTAAAATCTGAAAGTTTGTCATATCTCTTTCTTTCTTCTTATTTTCCAAAACTTATGCATAACTTAATTTAAAAAAATTGAGAGCCACATTCAGTGGTGGGCAGGACTTACTCTTGGCTCTTCCTGTATCATTCCTGGAAAGTTTGGGGACCATATTGTGTTCCAAGGATCAAGTCTAGGTTGGAAATTTGCAAGGCATTTGTCCTATTTTCTGTACTCTGTATCTGATTCCTGTGTATATGCTTTTTTTTTTTTTTTTTTTTTGGTTTTTGGGTCACACCCGGCAGTGCTCAGGGGTTACTCCTGGCTCCATGCTCAGAAATTGCTCCTGGCAGGCACGGGGGACCATATGGGGCACCGTGATTTGAACCGATAACCTTTTGCATGAAAGGCAAACGCCTTACCTCCATGCTATCTCCCGGGTCCCTGCATATATGCTTTTATAACCAAACTTTAGTCGGAAAAAAACAAACTGAAATCATTTTAACAATATCTTAATTTATAAATAGAGAAATTAAAATTCTGAAAAATGAAGAGACTTACTCATTCATGGACACATAGAGAGTGATAGCATTAAAATGACTATTGAAATGTTTATTCATTTCTAGTACTTTGACTTTTTTAAGATAAAATTAAATAACAACAAATGCAATTAATAATCAGTAATGGTTATTACAATCATTGGGTAATATTGATTATAATTATGATTGAGTTTTTAAGAGTCTATTTAGTAAATTTATAGATAAGAGCTAAAATATTTAATTTTCTTCTCATAAAAAGAAATGGTATCCTGAGCCAGAGTGATAAGTGGCACTGGACATGGTCCCAGGAGCACCACCAGGAGTGATCTCTGAGTTAAGAGCTAGAATAAACACTGAGCACAGCCATGTATGGTCATCAAACAAAAAGAAACAAGCAAAAATGGTGTGCTGAGTAATATTGCTGCAGTTTTTCAGAACTTCTAGAACTTTTCCAATTTTATATAATGGAATTGACATTTGTGAAAAACAGCATTTGAAGATTGCTTTATATGACATCTTCATTTTGATTAGCCTATAAAGAATGATGCAGCTACTTTTGTATTATCTTGGCATTTTCTGCTTCATATGAAGCCTTTAAGTGAGATATAATATGTTTTCTTTTTAGACTTTATTTTCCAGATTAATATAAAAACAAGTTTGAATTCTTTTAGCATGGTTTTAATCAATGACTCTACAGAACTATATTTATATTACTTCTCTCTCTTTTTACATCTCCTTGTACACCCTCAATGAATAAAACCTCTTTGTACACGAAATATACAGATTTCTCACAGGTAAGGCTGTATCTTTCAGATCTATTTTGTGCAAATAGTTTCTCATTGGGCATACTACTGTTGACTACTGACATAAAAGCACTCATCAATAAGCATTTTGAAGGCACGAGAGAGAGAGTACAGTGTGTTTTGCACTTCCTAAATGAGATATGCTTGCATACAGATAATCAGGGCTGATTCTCCAGCAACACATATGATCCACTGAACACTATGCATGAACAATCTCTGAGCACTATATTAAGAATAAACCTTAAGCACAGCTGGGTATGGAGCTAAGTCACAAAATGAAACAATAGGTAGACTCAATTAGATTAAATTATTTTTTGCAGAGAAAAAATATCAGCAAAATCAGAGACCAATCATATTGTTAGAATATTTAACTGTGATGTCTAGAACTAAGAAGATGGTCAAAAGTAACTGCTGAGTGTCGCCGGGTGTGGCCCAAAAACAAACAAAAATATTTTACAATTATCAATGAAGATCCCATTAAAATTCTTTGAGCCCTTAAACTATTAAAAATTATGACAGAGGGACCAAAGCGGTGGTGCAAGTGGAAGGATGTTTGCCTGGCACACACTAACCTAGGACGGAGCTCGGACCTTGGTTTGATCCCCCGGTGTCCCATATGGTCCAAGCCAGGAGCAATTTCTGAGTGTATAGCCAGGAGTAACTTCTGAGCGTCACTGGGTGTGGCCCCCAAAAATTATGACAGAGAAAATTAGTAGTCTAGTACAACAGACTAAAGGATATTACAACAGACTAAACTAAATCTTATTGATTTAGTTATTAATTAATGGTAGAGGTTTAAGATGGAACTAAAGAATCTTTTTTACAATTTAGAGGAAAGAACCGGAGACCAAGTAAATATCATGAGTCAAAAATACAAAGTCGGGGCTGAAGAAATAGCATGGAGGCAAGACATTTGGCTTGCATGCAGAAGGACGGTAGTTCAAATCCTGGTATCCCATATGGTCCCCCGAGCCTGCCAGGAGTAACCTCTGAGTGCTGCCAGGTGTGACCCAAAATAAACCAAAAAAAAAAGATACAAAGTAATTTCAATATGATGCTGCTGACCTTTGAATGTGGCCTCATTTCTCAAATCTTGAGAAATTGTATTGGAAGTCGCAGGTAACCAAATTCTCCAGAAAGAAAACCACTGAACTCCCTACCCAGTTCTTTCCCAGACCTAGCACATCTTCCTAGACTTAACGCTTTCTGTCTTATTTCTTATCCAAGATAGCCCAACAAAACTATTCTAAATAGATGACCCATAGGTTCCTTTTGTCAATTAATTTAGATAGAAATGCTTGATGAATATTTACCATGAGTTAGCATGATATCAAATTTGAAAAAAGTCAAAGTCATGATCCTCAGAGTCCTACCATGTAAAGTGCAAGTCAAATATGAACAAATAATTTCTGCACAACAGAAATTATATCAACTGACATTGAAGCAGGTCAAAAATGGAGGATATAGTGTTGGAATGATTGGAAGAATGTGAGAGATCATAGTTAATAATGTGTGGTGAAGAACAGAAGCTAGATAAGATAGGACTATAGGAAGAAGTGTTTGGACTTTTGGTTGTTCAGTGTGTCTAGAATGAATGGTGAGGTGGAACCTGTAGCAGAGGTTCAATTGTTCAAAGATTATTAACTAACCTGGACATAGTGCATAAACCGTAGGGTACAGAGATAAATGAAGTTTAGTTCTGGTTCTTGAGGGGTTAGCAAAGAAGATTTGCTGTGAAATTGTAATAGAATGAGGGTATGGAAGTGTCACAAAACAAGAAGCAGGAATTCTGGAGATTTCATAGTGTGTGGAATTGGTTCTAATTTGGGAAGGTTGAGGAAAATGTATTTACTTCTGGTCTTATAATTTATTCATGCTTGAATTATTAATCTACCTCCCTTGGACATTTGTAATTCAAGTAATTTTGAAATAATGTTACCTGTGTGACAGCTTGTCAGAGCCCTTATGTCTGAGAATATTTTCTTTCCACTTTTATAAGTGATCAATAACACTTCCATTTAAATGCCCTAAAACATTTCTAGAACTTTAGTGCTTGTCATTTGACATGTGAGAGTTGATAGATTCCTGCTATTTTCTTTATATGGCAACCTTTTTATTCTCTGCTAGCCTTTTTCAGTTTTTGGTTATTCTTTTACTTTTGTTAATAGTTAATAAGATTTGAAATATGTAAGGCTATATTAATCTTTTGTATCAAATAATAAGTGAATTAACCTTTGTAATCAAACAATAAAGGAATGCAAATTTATTTTTAAATCAAATAGTTATTATTTAAAGACTCTTAAAGGGGGGCCAGAGGGATAGCACAGTGGTGGGGCATTTGGAATGAATGCTGCCAACCCAGGTCAGACCTGGGTTTGATCACCAGCATCCTATATGGTCTCCTGAGCCTGCCAGGAGTGATATCTGAGTGCAGAACCTGGAGTAATACCTGAGTATCACCAGGTGTGGCCCAAAACCAAACAAACAAAAAGATTCTTTTTTTTGGGGGGGGGGGTTTGGGTCCCACCCGGCAGCGCTCAGGGGTTACTCCTGGCTCCATGCTCAGAAATTGCTCCTGGCAGGCACGGGGGACCATATGGGGCACCGGGATTCGAACCGATGACCTTTTGCATGAAAGGCAAACGCCTTACCTCCATGCTATCTCCCGGGCCCCACAAAAAGATTCTTAAAGAAATGCACCTTCCATAAAATAGCTGCAGATATGAAAGTTTAAAGTTAAACATTTTATTGTGCTAATTAAATGAAAAACAAAAACAAAACAAAGCTTCTAAATTGTTGATATTATTTATTTTAGCCTCTTATAACATTGGTTTATGCAATCATATGTGTTCGTTATCCAATATCCATTATCCAATATCAGTGCCAATATATTCTAGTTTAAACAACCTATGCTGTATTTTTTTAAAGTATTACTGGGTTTTCCAAGCTCAGTGGTTCTTTAATTCTTTCAAGTTACATTTGATCAATTATTATGGAAGTTCATTATAGATTCGGGCAGTATGTGTGGCTTTTTAGACATAACAAAACAAAGTTACCAAAGCCACAACTAGTGGTGCTTGGAGGCACCCAGAGCTATAAGTGATCTTTGTGGGCAGAGCGAGGGATAAATTGTGGCCCAAACAAACAAGGAATCATAGCTTCAGAGGCACTAATCTCCCAAATGCCTTTCCACATACACCCAGAGAAAGACTACAAATTCTTATCCCATAATATATTGACTAAGCACATATAACACTTGAACTCAATTTTGTATATAAAATCTTTATTTAAGCACCATGATTACAAGCATGATTGTAGTTGACTTTCAGTAATAAACTCAACTTTTTAATAATAAATACCTACATTTACCACTGTTTATGAAGTATGTAAAGACTGAAGCTTTGAGCTCAGAAATTATCCCTGGCAGGCTGAAGGACCAGATGGGATGCTGGGGATTGAACCTGGGTCTGCTCTAGGTCAGCCATATGCAAGGTAAATGCTATCACTTCAGTCCCCATATGCTGCATTCTTTACAGAATCCACATTTCTCAAATTACTATCAATTGTAGACTTTTCAAAGGTTTCTCAATAGTTTATATCCATTGAACCTTCTGAGGGCTGTCTCTGGAGCTTTGTCCTTTGTTCACAGGTAGCTTTCAATTGTCCTCACTGTCCCAGTTCCTTTCCACACAATGGACTATCTCCAAACTTCTCTCCACACCATTTACCTTGTCCCTAAGCAATAGTGCTAGATTCAGATTCTGCTTCTCATTTTGGGTGACCTACTATATATACTTTGGGAGCAGCAATAATTTAATTTGAGGACCAAAAATAGAATACATGAAAAGTACTCAAAAACACACATAATTTTTTATCTAATAACTGCCAAACTGATCTCAGGTTGTATTTTTTTAGACTCTGATACTCATTTATTTCTTTTGTATTCTGTTGTTCATATCAGCTCAAGGATTAGCTACATATTTTTACTAGTATTGTTTGATTTTGATGATAGAAATGTAAGTTTAATCATTTTTTTGGAAATAAAAACTCTGGAATTTATAATCTGTGACTCTAATAATAGGACTTCAAAAGACAAAGTATTTAATACTTGGGGACATTTAGGTATTTTTTAAAATATTTTTATTTAGGACTATTGATTTATAATACTATTAATAATAAAGTTATAGGCATACAATTTTCTAATACCCCACAATCTATCAGAGACAAAATCTTTCCACCATCCCACTCTGCTACCCTTCAAATGCACTTTTAAAATTTTAATTCTTATAGTGTGAAACCCTTATTTACAATTTTGATGCAACTTGGTCTCTATATATCTGAAGTTTACCTGGGTCATAATCAATGTCAATACAGCAATCTGTATTCTTTTCTTCTCTCATTTACCCTCATCCTTGGCACACTCATTTCTGTAGCCCAGGGCTGTTTTTACTCACATTGATATTTATGATTCTCTTGTAATGAAACTCAAGACACCAGAGATAAGTGAGAACATCCAATACTTATCCATTTTCTGACTTTGCTCATCATAATACCTTTCATTTGTGTCCTTGTTGCAATGAGCTGAATGATTTCATCGTTCCTTATGACTGTATAGAATTACATTGCATCTAAAAACCACAACTTCTTTTTGTTGTTGTTTCTTTTGGGCCAAACCCAATAATGCTCAGAGGTTACTTCTATTTCTGTGTTCATGAATCACTCCAGATAGACTCAGGAGACCATATGAGGTGCTGACGATTGAATCCTGGTTAGCTCGGGACCAAATCAAACTTCTTTATCCACTATCTATTGTTGAATTTTTGTGTTGTTTCTCTGTCCTGGACATCATACAAAGGGTTTCAGGAACATAGATGTGTATATATCATTTTGAATTAGTGCTTTTGTGTTTTTTTTTTGGGGGGGGGTAAATGTCAAGAAGTGGTTTAGCTGGGTAAAACTGGGAGCTCCACCCTTCCTCTTCTCCATATTGCTTTCCACAAGCATGAAACCAGACAATTTTATCTCAAACAATGAATGAAAGCTAGTTTCTTTTATACCACACCTGAATATACCATACCTGAATATATAGTTTGTAGATATTCTCATGTGACTAAAATAATACAGCAGGCTCCTTATTTTCTTATATCCCACAAATGTGTTAGATTATCCTATGTCTATTCCTCTCCTTCTGATACATTTCACTTAGCATAATACTCTCCATATCCATCATGTATAAACAAACTTCATAAATTCATTTTACCCTAACAGCTGCATAGTATTCCATTGTGTAGATGCACCACATTTCTTTATTCACTCATCTCTTCTCAGACATTTGGGATGTTTTCATTAATTTTAGATCAGGAAACTGGCTATTGTTAATAGTTCTGAGATGAATATAGGGATGCAGTGCTTTTATGTATTGCATTTTTGTGTATCTAGGGTATATCCCTAGGAATGGTATTGTTAGTTTACAAGGGAACTCAAATTCCAGTCTTTTGAGAAATAGCTATATATATTTTCCAAAATGGCTGGATTAATTGGCATTCCCAAAGCAGTGAATGAGAGTCCCTTTCTCCTCACAACTGGGCCAGAGCTGTTTTTTTTATATGTGATATGTGTCTGTCTCTGTGGTGTGAGATAATATCACATTGTTGCTTTGATTTACATCTCTCTGACATTACTGATTTGTATATTGTAATAATATTCAGTGAAAATAGAAATAAGGAGTAGGAGGGCTGTCCATAGTAGGAAGCCTGCCACTAATAGTTGAGCAGTGAAATTAGGATAGAAAAGGAAGCACTATGACAATGATAGTTGGAACTGATTAATCTGGATAATATATGGATATTGAACATGGAAAATGTGATATGCACAGTACCCCTTCATTAACAATAGTACAAACCAGTGTGTCTAAAAGGAATAAAAAAGGAAGAGAGAAGTACAGGATGATAGAGAGACAGACATACAGAAGTAAAATGCTTAACCAGAGGCAAGTGGAGGGGAGGAGGAATCTTGGGACATTGATGGTGGAAATTATTTATGGGTGAAGGATTCTACATGTATGAAACTCAATCATTAACAACTTTGTAATTAATATATTATATAAAAGGAAAATAAATAATAATACAGCAGAAGAGGCTTTTATTGTCATGAATTAAAATAAATTATACATTTAGCACCTTCTTTTCATGTCCTATTACAAACTTCATAAATAAGAAATATTAGGTCCTTTGAAATATTCTGAAAATGTTACAAGTTGATGCTATCTACCAACGATGCTTGGAAATATTATAGAATAACATTGCAATATCATAAACTGTTATATTACAGACTGTTGTAAACTGGAATGGCATTTTCTTTTAAAAAGCCTCTCCTTGGAAATGTAGAGACCTTCTCTATTATTTCACTTTTGAATCCTGTGACCTTGTCTGTAATACCTGTTCTTCAAGTTCCAAGAAGCAAGTGTCACCCTTAATTTCTAAGGACAGAGGTGCATTTTAAATAAATGCACCTCATTGACTAGTTTAGTTTCTGCATTTATTACTACCAAAAATTATCAATGACTCTAGTACTTCCTGACTGGTGATGCAGACTGGTGATGCAAATAAACAGCATAAAGAAATTCCTTTCCTTAGAAAGGTTGTACAACTGAACACATTTTTTCTCTTTTTATGTCTTCAGGCAAAAGGTACAATTCTCCAGAGGAAATGCTGACACTTCAGCTTCTATTTTTAACTTTCTTTTTATTTATTAGATTAAGAGGTAGCAATAAATGTCATGTTATGATTATCTCAAGTTTGCATATTAGCATGTACATGATTACTACATTTTTATTTTTCAGTAATGGTAATTCCTAATCTATATGGAGAAATACAGGCCCCACACTACAGGCATTATAGTCCTGTTATTTTATATATCTAAAGCCATTCTTCTGGTTTTGATATTATGGGAAATAGCAGGCTGTTATTTTAATTTTCAAAGAAAATCCCTCCCCCAAAAGAGTTATTATGAAACAGCATGTTGAAATGTGTGGTGTCATTACATAATTGTTCTCATTCTCACTTGGTGACAAGCAACAAAAGAAGAAAACTGTTTTTTATAATTTCTGAAATGTGATCATTAGAACTCACTCTGAAATTAATGGGAGAAATTGGAGAAATTCAAGAGCTTAATAGATGGTGTGTGCAATTTGATGAAGGCTTGAAATGAGAATAAGACGATTGGCCAAGGAAGGTAAATGTTTTCATGATCAACTACTTTCTACTGCTGCTTTAGGAAAATTGCGCAGGACTACTATTATACACAGGGGCCTGACTACAAAATAGTCTCATCCCGAGGAAATGATGTGTAATTAAATGAACAGCTAAAGCTTTAGTTTTACCCACGGGCAGGACTAGATTTATTAATTTTAGATCAGGAAACATTAAACAAATCACCTAGAAAGTAAATAATTTCACCCAAACAATTCAGTCTCCTATTTACTGTTTCTTGGCTTTCCTCGTTTGCTGACTCTCGGTGTCTAGCCTGCTGCTCCAGGATCCACCTGGGCAGCCTGGTTCTTTCCTGTGTGTGTCTGTCTCCATGGAAACATGCTTTGAGGGAGGAGCCCCACAAAGCATTTTAGCCAGGAATCTCTCTGAACCTTACAAGTCTCAGCCTCTCTCTAATCATAACAAACAAGAAAAGTTAACCTATCTCCAGATGTCCCCAGAATATATTTGGGGCCTAAATTCTTACCTCTGTGTGATTCTGCAGATGAAACTCGAGTGACAGGGGTACCATCTGTGCCATCTGCTTCCCCTACTTCAATGTCAGGATTGCTGCTACAACACCAGCAAGGACCTAAAAGAGAAAGAGTTGGCCCCAGAAGAGACTAAGTGTGTACTAGCAAACATACACCAATAGTTCCACTGTGTAAGGGGAAAATATGAGAAAAAAATGTGTGGTAACTGTATATATATATATATTTCTACATAAAGTAAACAATTCTGAATAAAAATTGTACTGAAATCTATTTAAAAATTTATGACTAGGGAAATAGGCTATTCAATAAAAAAATCAGGAAAAGAATTACAGAGTTACAGAGAGTCACAGGTTTATCGATGGCATAAATTCTTTAAAAGCTTGTTGCTGGACTGTGTTTCACAACTTCCATATGTTAGTTCTTTACTTTTGTTGCTATCAACAGGGATAGCTACATGGAAGCATAAGTGGAAATGTTTATTATTAGATTGCTAGATCTGAATAAAAGATTAATTTCATAGATATGCTGGGTAATTGTTTACTTGTTTTGTTTTTATTGGCCTATAAACCATAGTGATCAGAGTTCATTCCTGGATCTGTGCTCATGGATCATTCCAGGCAGGAATTGGGGAGTTCATTTTATTGAACCCACCTCAGTCAGACACATGCAAGGCTATCACCCTGCTTGCTATTTAAGTCTCTGGCCTCAATGTTGAATAAAATTTTAAAGTGTAAACATATATGTTATACGTCAAGAAAATACTAAACCATATTATTCTGGAGGTTGAAAGATACTATGAAATTAGAGACACTAGAACTGAGAGCCAAATTCTTTATCTATCTCAACAAAGTTGAAGAGAAATATAAGATTACCTTCCTGGTGTGCACTGTTATGCTTGACTAAATCCAGGATTTGACTTACAGAAAACACTGTTTGTTTGCAGTGATAGCATTCCAAATTACTCCTTTCAAACTGGGAATTTTCCTAGCTTTAGGCTTTTGCCTTCCAAGTATACAGAAAGAAATAACTATAAAACACTCATGAATAATGTGCATGGTTTGTGTAGTGGGTGAGAGAAGTTTTGGGGCTTACATTATTTCATTTGCATCTTAAAGGAGGGCTGAGAGATGAAAATAATTATGCTCATTGTGCCCAGAGAGGTTAAATAATTTTCCCATGGCCACAGAGCTAGTAAAAATAAGATCTTGAACATGGTTTATTTTACTGCGGATCTACATAACTCTACATGACTATTAATAGTTTATTAATGCTAAGCATAGGTGGTGGTGCTTTAAAGTGTCACTCAGGAAATAGATTGTAAATCACTTAAATACAGAAACAGGATTCACATTTCTCTGTGAATGGTGCCTCATACTTTTGCTATGTGTATTCTCTTTAGGATAAAGAAAGACTACAAGTTATAGTTACTCTGAATTTCTAGAAATAAAATGGAAAAAACCCTTCAATTTTAGTACCACGTCCTTTCTTTCAGAATTTATGTAGTACCTGCTAAAAGCAAGAAACCAGAAATAACCGGGCCTGAGAATCCTGAAGACCCAACAAAACTGTTTTTTGCTTTATGTTAGGAAAAGAAGCAGGCATGATGAAGTAATATTATTTAAGCTAATAAATTAAAATGCCAAGTAGGCTTTCCACAGGTTATGGATGAAGATCTGGACTACTGATTCCAGTGCTATGCGTAGCAGTCACTGGGCAGCAAGAAACATCTATTTAATGAGTTAATAACTTGTAGGCTTTCTTCAGCATAAAGTTTTTTCACTGCTAATATTTTAGAAAATTGTTAATAATTTTAGGAAATTTTAATTGATTACTTATTTCACCAATCATTGTATTGGAAGATTAAAAACAATAATAAAATATTGCCCCTAGCTAAAGACCTTATAATCTACTAAATTTAATGCTCATAGAAATTTTATCATCATATCCTAAGAGGGATTTTGAGAAAGAGAAGCTGAAACACTGAGAAGTCATCATGCCTGGTTATTTTAGAGCACGTAAATATGGAGAGAGATAGTAAAGGGAACTGATTTATTCTCTGGCTGGTCTCCTCAACTTGACTACCTGGTAAAATATGATTGCATCATTTCAGGATAAAGAGTAACACATAGCATTGGCTAATTTTGGCTCCCTGTGCTTCATTATCAAGCGTACTTCCTGAGAGCTATTTCCTGGTTTAAGTGTAGCTGCTGACGTACTTGTAACTAAGGGACTCGGCTCAGCCCAAATGCTTTTCAGACTAATGGGAGCATGCCAAGTAAACAAGACTTGATTGTGTTATGTCTAAGAGGAAGAATGCAAAGATTAATTCAGTGACTCAAAATCTTTAATTCAATGATTTACAAACAAGCAATGCCATTTGGATTTCAGTAACTGTAATCATATAACAGTTGTTGACTTTTATTAGTATATAATTAACCCTGTAGTGAGTCAGGATGACAGTCATAAATTTTTATTTATTTAGCAATGCTTATAAACCCCACTATTCTCACTTGATACTGTGATACTTTGGTGGCTAATATTTGTGACCAAAATGACAGTGAACTTGAGTAGATGTGTATTGTATATTATGAAAGAGAATGAATTCAACTGGTCTTAAGTTCAAAGGCAAAGCTTAGGTGTGGAATTTAGAAAAACAATGGAAGAGGTGAAGCAAAATGATGGCTGATATATCAGGTAAGTCCTCTGATTCAAAACCTGCAGTTGACCAGCGCTGTGACCTTCTCTCCATGAGGCCAGTCCTTATGACCCAAGTTACCTCCCTTTATACAGTTTCTTGCTATTCTATAACAGTTAATTCCTAAGTTTCTCAACCTTTTCATGGCAGAGGCCTTCTGATTTTGCTTCATTGTTGTGCTTCCTGTCATAATATATGCCATGGAACTCTATAAACAGACTTTCATTGATGGCTCTTGGAGCTCAGGAGCTCACTGAGGTCATATGGAGATTTTTTTCAACTGGGGACCAAATGATTTCATTATTGGCCCAGAGCATTCCAAAGTAACCACTTGGGGGCTCAAGGCATGAAAAATTAGTAGGTTAGGCCATAAAGAAAACAAGCTGGGAACCGGGAGGTGGCGCAGGAGGTAAGGTGCCTGCTGCCTTGCCTGCTAGCCTAGGATGAACCACGGTTCGATCCCCCGGTTCCCATATGGTCCCCTGTGTCTGCCAGGAGCGACTTCTGAGCGCATAGCCAGGAGTAACCCCTGAGCGTCACTGGGTGTGGCCCAAAAACCAAAAAAAAAAAGAAAACAAGCTGAGAAGGGAAACAATATCAGAAGAAAAGTTAAAGAAACACTGCACTAGAGCATTGCTGACACTACAATTTTTGTTTATGTGTGCGCACATGTACTTGAATGCATTATGTATGTGCGTATATTTGTGTTTGTATTCCTGGCCTCCTAAGCAGTAGTTTGGGGATGCAGGGTTTTGGCCAACTGCAAATCCTTAGCTACACCTAGCAATACTCTGGAAGAACCACATAGTACCAGTGGTCAAACCTGTGGACTTTATGCACAATTCAAGCATTACTAAGCCTTCAGCTGTTTATTCAACCCTCTGCTTCTGTTTTTAGTTAGTATTGAGCTACCTCACAGTGATATAAGTTTAAAGTTAGACCAGAGCGTGAATGCTACTGTAATGGGGGTTCGGAGGTCTCTGCACCTGTGGCACTGGGGCGGGCCACACTTCTAAGGGTTTCTCATCTTCTGGCTTCTCAATCCTTGCAGTAACATCATGAGATACTACATATTTTGTTTCTGTTTATTCCAGGCACAGAGCAATTTGTGTGTTTTTTTTTTTGTTTATCCAATTTGTCTGTTTTTTTTTTTTATTTCAGTGTCATTCTCAAAGCCCAATGCCACTATAGTTGGACATATGTCATTGGACTTAACTGAGATGCTAAGGGATGTGTCTTCATTTTCTCCCTTTCTATAGCTGTTCATTCCTGTTGTTGAGGGCATGCACACTTTCTATAGTAGTTCTGTAAGATCACCTGCTCTCTGGCAGGCTTCCAGCCATTCCCCTATTTCCCCCTAGATTCTAGGCTTGGCCTGAGTGCCAACTCAGCTGGCCTGCTGAGGTTCAGGTGGACTCCATTAGGGGTCTCCAGGTTTCCCTCCCTCTCCCTACACTAGGGAGGAGGAGCAAAGGGAGGGGCTGGGCAGATAGCTGGCTTCCAGTGCCTTGATCCTGGAAGCCAGCTCTACCTAGGTACTGGGGTTAGGGGACACCGCATTTTGGAGGCCTTTTCCCTAGCTTGGGGGGTACTGGGGGGCTTAACAGCCCCCCCCCCGTCGTTCCCCTGTTTCTCCCCTTATTCTAGGTTTTCTCTGGTTGCCGACCCATGTGGACTCTATCGTGGTCCTCTGTCTTTCCGCCTTTGTCTCCCTACACTAAGGGGGGGACGCAGGGGGTGGAGGGCGGGCAGAAGCAGCACTGGTGTATGTGTCGACATACACTGGCATTTTTTTTCCATTGGTCTCCATTTTGAAAACTGCGTGGGAGCGCTACCATATATATTAAAAATACAAATGGGAGGATGGACTCTCAGTCTGGGAGGAGACCATTTTTGCATGAGGTACCATATATATTCAAAATAAAAATGAGAGAATGGACTCTCAGGCTAGGAAGAGGCCAGTACTTTTTTCTACGTGTTCACTCTTAGCGGCTTCTTGGCTGTGTAACTGTGTTTATTAGCATACTAGGTTTCTGTTTAGTTCCCACATACAGTGACTATTGAGTCCATTCTCTCAATTTAGAGTGTTTATTTTCCCCACTTTTTATCCCTTTTTTTATTTGTTAAATAAGGAAGTTAGTATGTTTGTTAAATAAGGAAGTTAGTATGTGAACTGTTCGATAAGGTGTTTTGGTGAAAGAGTCCCTCTGTATCGTTCCTTCCCTTTGTTATTTGCCAAATAAGAAAGTTTGTAGAAGTCTCCCTCCATTTAATGTTTATATAAGAACCAAATCAATTGCATTGTTGGACTTGTTCTAGCATCCCCATAGGCGCCAATCTCGTTGTGAATTGTTCGATAAGGGATTTTGGTGATAGAGTCCCTCAGTTTAACTCTTATGTTTGAACCAGGTCACGGGGATTGTTGGACTTGTTATTGCGGTCCCCTTACACGCTGATAACACCAGGTGGCATTATTCCTTGTTTGCATGGGCACATTAAAATGGAAAATACTATACATACAAATAAGTTCGTATCTAATAGAGATAGGAACACACAAATTTTGTGGTGCAATGGAGCCTTACAAACCCTGAACATTGACATGATGACCCGGCACAGGCCTCAGAGGTTTGGGTATTTTCCAGTTACCCCCGAAATAGGGAAGCCATCTATGAAACATCCAATGTTGTTTATGACATGACCTGGAAGCAATCCTCTACCAGGGAAGACCCTATTGCTGCTCTGACATCGATTTACTCAAAGGAGTCTTCCCTTAACACTGAGAAGACTTAAACAACGACGACTGCATACTGGACAGGGCTTTCTGCATTGCCTGTTAATTACAAGTTGAAATTAGATGCTGCTCCGCACCATCCTGACTTCATTGTAGGATATACAGATGTCAGGACCTTCTATACAGAAATGTGAGATCAACAACAGAGACTGTGAAAAATATAACTGTAGTGGCACTACAGACAATGACTGGGATTGGACAAATTAGTTTGCCTGGAGCCTAGAAATGGTCTTATGTCAGGAAACTCCAGGGTTAGGGTCTCCTTGTACTTTGGCAAAAGTTTTTCCTTTCCATGAACTCCATACTTTGGTAGGCCCATGCAAACGATAATTGCCACATTAATATTGTCTTTACAGTGCTCCCTTGACTCCAAACCTTTAAGAAACCACTAGTAAAATATATGGAACTGGAAAAAAAGGGGTTTACATTAGGGTTAACATATATGCTTTTAGATGCACTAGCATTATTGGGGATAAAGGAGGGTGATAAGGGATATATTCTTGGGAATAGGGATGAAGGGAGGACAACACTGGTGGAAAGGCCCTCATTTATTGTAACCATGTACCTTAAGTATCACTATGTAAGATTTGCCATTGACTTCCTTTAATATCACTGTGTAAGATTTGTCATTATATATTCTAATAAATGTCTGTTAAAATAAAATGATCACCTGCTTTCTTTCCAAATAGATATTAATTTTCAGACTTAAGATAGAGATAGTACAGAGATTATATTATTTTCCTTGCATATGGCGTGCTTTATCTCTGAGGTCTGCTATGAGTCATGCCCGAGCACAGAGCCAGGAATAAAGTCTTGAGTACTGCTTTATGTGGCCAAACAACCAGACAATTAAAAAAAACTCCACAAAGTACCTCAATCCTAAACAAAAGCAAGCTGACATATACTGTCCAAAGTAGATTAGAGAATTGATCTCACAAAGATTAATCCAAGTATATAATCTGTTAATCATAGAACATAGTAATTACTGGACTCAAGATGGTGTTATTGGCTTGAATTAAACTGCAGGTTTCAAGATCATTAGCTTTGATTCAACAAATAAATCATTAAAATTTTAAATCAAGTTGATCAAATTTCTGAAAAGAAATTTTGGATCTATTTGCTTAAAAAGAGGAAAGAGAGAAGCTCAAATTGTTTTCTGGGAAACAGATATTTTTACAGACTTCATTTCTTTTCCCTTTTGGTGCAGCTTGAAAACCACCTGACAGTAATTAAATTATTCTAACATCTCACTCCCACCTCCCACTCACACTTTCCCCTTTTGTTTTGTTATTTGGTGGTGTGTGCAATTATCTTCTTTAAAGAAACAAGCACAGCCACCCACTATGACACATGCTAACTGTAAATCTGAACCATGGCAATGGGAAAGGAGGTATCCTTTTGCCTTCCCTCACAGATTGTAACTGGTTATTCATATTCTCTTTGATGAAAAATTTAAGCATAGAGCACTGTCTTCACAAGCACTTGCAGCAGATGGCTAGGAATATTGTGTGATAAGGAAAGCAGGCCAATTTCTTTCGCTATTTCCACCTCCTGAACATGTTCCAAGAGAAATGCAACAGCATGTTTTAAGGAGTGTCTTCACAAGCCCTCTTTCCTTAAATATGAATCTAATTTGCTGATGTATTCACTTTGAGGTGGATTCATTGGGGGGTTGTCTCTGCTGGTAAGTGATCTTGTAGCATTTCCCTATAAAATTAGTTTCTGTTGAAAGCTCTCCCGGGTGTTGCTGCCTAGGAATTAACCCAGCTGTTCCTTTTCTTCGTTCAGGAAGATGAAATAGGAGGAAATGAGGCAAGATATTTAGATGAGCCCTAATGACCTTCACACATATTATCCAGGAGGTGAAATAATATGCAATGAAGAGGAGATGTTTTCTGATCACTCTACTGCTGTTTGAGGACTTTAGGCCAGACTTTATATCCTATAAAATGAGAGATACCCTCTTTAGATTGTTATGAGAATCAAAATTCAGAGAGAACACTTTTTGTTTAATATATAAGGCCTCAAAATATAGTCACAATAGTGGATCAATTATAGGGAAATATGAAGACAGATCTAGAAGGACTTTCTTGCTGCAGAGTAATCTCAGAGTCATCTCATGGATGACTCTTAGGAAGAATCCTGTGATAGTTAACTCCAACCTAAGGCACAGCTTGTTCACTGGAGATTAATCTGACCTACTATCACAAACAATAAAGCACTGCAGGCCCAACCAGGCTTTGGCTTCCAGAGAACAAGCAGATAAATACATTGACCCCCTAAGTTATGGCTGTAGAGGAGAGACTATAGAGATAAGTAAGAAGAGCACTCTCCGTAGGTGTGGTGCATACGATGGGGGTGGTAAGCCTGCAAGGCAGCAGTGGGATGAATACTGATTGGAAAACAGATCTCTCATTATTATGGATTGATCCAGAAATGATTAACTTATCCAGTTTTACCCAGCATGCTATTTAATTAATCATAACTATTTCTATTAGTAAAACCAGCTTCAATATACCTGTGGAAATTTTTTTGTTTCTTTTGGGGCCGTACCCTGTAGTGATCAGGGCTCATTCAAGGCTCTACATTCATGGATCACTCCTAGCAGGGTTTAACACAAGTGGATCAAACCCAGGTCAAGAGTATGCAAAACTTTTCTACTAAATGCCTTTTCTACTATACTATTGCTCTTACACTGAAACATTATTTTTCAATTAAAAATATGATGAGGCCAGAGCGATAGCATGGAGGTAAGGCATTTGATTTTCATGCAGAAGGTCATTGGTTTGAATCCCGGCATCTCATATGGCCCTTCGAGCCTGCCAGGAGTGATTTCTGAGCATAGAGCCAGGAGTGAACCCCTGAGCACTGCCGGGTGTGACCCAAAAACCAACATATATATGGGGGCAGGAGAGATAGCACAGTAGGGCATTTGCCTTGCATGCAGCTGATTCAGGACAGTGGTTAGAATCCTGGCATCATCCCATCTGCTCCCCAGTGCCTGCAAGGAGCGATTTCTGAATGCAGAGATGTAACTCAGGAGTAACTGCTGAGTGCTGCCAGGTCTGACCCAAAACCAAAAACAAAACAAAAAATATATATTGCCCTCCTCATCTCTTAATTTTAAATATAAATATCTATAATTTTTGTAGTTAGAGATTGAACCTAGGGCATCTCACATGCAATACAAATGTTTTTCTGATGAACTAAAGCTCACCTCTTCATCATTGATGTTTTATGTGCATATATATATATTTGTGTATGGAATATATATGTACATGTATTTATGCCTATATTATTGGGAATTGAACCCAGGACTCATATAAACAAGGCAGATGCTTTAAACCTGATTTTTATTAATATTATGTATTAAGAACTTTTGGACTCTATTCAAATCAATTCATTTACTTATATATGTGTATATACTTTTACAAAAATAAATTACAGCTTTTTGGAATGTGATTAAATTATTTTAAAACATTTATTTTGGGAGTAATTTCCAATATATAAATATTGTTTAGGTTACTTCTATCTAGTAAATTAACTTTTAATTGTTACATTTGTATGACTTTTTTGTTGCTTCATTCCAATAGTTTTACATTAATATTTTTGCATTTAAATGCTCAGATTAATTTTCTTTACGTTTGAAATGCTGATACTTCAAGCATTAAAACATCAGTATTAAGACAAAGAGCAAGTTACTTTCAAAATAAGCAGACTGATTTAGAAGAATAAATAAAAAGTTGGTTTTTATTGTTATTGACAATGATCAATAAGCTGATGCAAATACAAATTGTATTTGGAAAGTTAAAAGCTTTTATTTATAATGATATTTCTAGAAAATAATTCCATATTTTTTGGTTGCTTAGTGTAAAGTTCCTCTCTTTTAATATTTGAATCAATTAAGAAGCCATAGTCAAATACAGACCACTTTGTATTAAAAAATCATTGAGTTAATATCTCACATGAAATAAAACAGATGTATAAAGACTTCACTGGATTAAAGGAAGGAAGTAGCTGAAGAGTAAAACTAGTCTATTAATTCTAGGCCACATATTCCAGTGCAGTAACCACTGGACAAGTATGACTATTCAAGTTCAAAATAATTTTAAGAATTAAATGTACATTTAGCTGTGTTAACCACATCTACATTTCTATGATCCAATAGACAAATTTCCTTGATAGCATATTTGACTATGCAGAAGTGGCAGGTATCATATTATAGTTTCATTGAACAGCAATATAACGATTCCAAATATATGACCAGAATAATTTTATTATTCTTGTCCTATGTATAAGAATTGATATATAGAAACATAGATCAGGGGGCCGGGTGGTGGCGCTGGAGGTAAGGTGCCTGCCTTGCCTGCGCTAGTCTAGGACGGACCGCGGTTCGATCCCCCAGTTTCCCATATGGTCCCCCAAGCCAGGAACGACTTCTGAGCGCATAGCCAGGAGTAATCCCTGAGCGTCACTGGGTGTGGCCCCCCAAAAAATAAAAAAAAAGAAACATAGCTCAGAGAATAGTGAGGTATAAGAGAAACTCCAAAACAAAAGAAGAGTAAATATATATATTCACTACATATTCATATTCATATTCATATACATTTTCACTACATATTCATATTGCAAAGATCAACATTATAGATATTTATACAAGCAGAGGCAGAGCATTGAGTTTTACAGGTGTTCAGATGGGCAGGTAACTATTTTTATAGACAACCTGCAAGTATTTCAAGCAGGGTTTTGAGGAATGACAAGTTCATCAATGAGAATACTTGGAAACAGATATTTTGTGATAAAAATATATTATCCTCATTTTTCATCCTCAACTTTAAGATTCTGAAGTTACATTGATTATTTAACCTTGTATAGGAATGTGGACTCAGAGACTAAAACTGAGGTGAACATCATTGTTTGAAAAAGTCACTGGCAAATCTGTGAAGAAAAACTCAAGGAAATTGGATGTAGAGGAAACACTAGGAAGACTGTTGATCATAAGTTGAGAATGTACAAATATGGGACTTGGAGAGGTATTTGACTGCCTACTTAATAGTTTTTAAGTATACCCGATTAGATTAACGACTGCAAAAGGATTTTGTTTATTCATTTTAAGTCACACACTCTGGGCTTACTCATGTGTCTTCATTCAGTATTCATTGTATTTCATGTCTTCAGGAATCATATATTATGCCAAGGATAAAATTTGCATCAGTCATGTGCAAGGTCAATCCTCTATATGCTGTAATTTTCCTCTGGCCCCCAACATTCATTTTTTATGACCATTGAAGAATCTTTGCTTACACTACAATGTTAATTCTGGTTTGTTGTTGTTGTTGTTGTTTGATTTGGGTCCACACCTAATAGTACGCAGGACTTATTCCTTGATCTATGCTCAAGAATCATTTCTGGTTGGGCTTGGAGGACAATATACCATGCTAGGAATGCAACCCTGGTTGGCCACATGTAAGACAAGTTCCAGCACTACAATTCTTTAGACATTTTGAAGTATTTCCTCTCTATTTATATTACATATTCATTTCTTCACTCAATTATTACTCTCTGTTAATGCACTCAGCAACATTTAATGCTTCCTCTGTTCTATAGTCTACTGTAAAAAATGAGCAAAATTTTTACCTTAGAAAATTTTGTAATATTTCCAGCATCTTATATAGTCTACCAAGCACCTCTAGGAGTAATTACTAAGTGTAGTAACAGGAATAACCCCAGAACATCACTGGGCGTGGTCCCAAAACAAACAAAACAGTTTATACTTTATCGCACGGAAAAGACAACAAAATATTAAAGTTAGTATGCAGAATAGTTGATAATAAATATTATGGAGAAAATAAAGAAGGACAAGAGTTGAAAAATTATGATTTTAGTCAGAGAAGACACAGTAGTCATTGAAGACTTCAATAAAGGTGAAACGTGGACAGAGACAGATCAGGCAAAAAGCTGGATTGTATTGTCATAGAGAGGTCTTTTAGAAGCAGAAATTTGGTCGATACTCTCTTCAGCTTTAAGATTAGGGGTGTATGAAAAGATTTTTAAGCTTGACATTCAAACACAGCATTCAGTTTCCAGTCCTAGGAATGCTTTAATTTTTTATTTATTTATTGGTTTGGGGGTCACATCCAGTGACTCTCAGGGGTTACTCCTGGCTATGAACTCAGAAATCGTTCCTGGCTTGGGGGACCATATGGGACACCAAGGGATCGAACCGCGGTCCGTCCTAGGCTAGTGCGGTCAAGGCAGAAGCCTTATCGCGTGCTCCACTGCTCCGGCCTCCTAGGAATGCTTTTTAACAACTTTAAACAAGTACCATTACAAAAAAAGATTATTTTTATGTACTACTCCTTTGCTATAACATGTAAGTAAATGAAGCAATAATGTTCAGGGTAAAATTTTTGGAAAAGAGCAGAGCAAGTAGATATCTTGTCTCGATATTAAGAGTTACAGAATTTCTGTGCATATGACTCAAAGTCAGGATTTCCAGTAGGATTCACAGTAGACTGAGTTTAATACTGTACATACACAGGGAACAGGATCCATGCCCATAAGATGGTTGGTATATTTGTTGAATTTTTGAAGAATTAATATTTTTCTAAATGAAATAAAGACTATTTTCCCTTTGATCTCTAAATGATGACTCCATACTATGTTTATGAGTCTCATAGCACATTTTTCAAAAAACTGGCTGGCATAGCATAGCCAAATTCTAGAAAACCTAATCACATTCTTTTCTTGCTAATTTTTTTTATTAAAACCAATTTGAGTTACAAGTTTTTCACAGTTGTATTTCAGGCAATTAGTGACAGTGAATTAGGGCCATCCCACCACTAGTGTTGACCATCTTCCACTTGAGTTTCCGTATGCATCCCATACCTCCACCTGTAGCCCCCTGGACTATAGTGTAATAGGTCCATTAATCATATTCTTTCTAATTTAAATTTCATTTTTTTCATAAATGCCATTGAGATAGGGCTTTATTTATATTTTATTTAGTTTTTGTGCCATACCTAGTAATACTAAGTTGTGCTCTATTGCATGCTTCCACCTGTAGATGCATGTTTGGGAATTGAACCTGGGTCACCAGCATGTGAAGCTTGCAGTCCTGTCCTTTGAGCTGTCTCCTTAGCCAAAGCATCTTTAATATTCTGATTGGTTTTAAATTCTACATCTTGAAAAACTCACTATATATGTGAAGTGAATAGAGAATAAAATCTATTATTCTGATCAGATAATTGATGTAAAGTTGTTTTAATCTTGCTTAAATTTTAAAGATAATGAGCCTTCTTCACATTTTTACTCTCAAGAAAGTCTGCCTGGAAGGAACAAGATAAATTCTTGAAATGAAACAAAACGAAATGAAAAGAAAAAGAAAAGAAGGGCCAGAGCAGTGGCACAAGGGGTAAGGTGTCTGCCTTGCCTGTCCTAGCCTAGGATGGATCATTGTTCAATCCCCCAGAGTCCCATATGGTTCTCCAAGCCAGGAGC
>PVKC010012820.1:0-23451 GCA_004027635.1 Crocidura indochinensis
ACTTTCGGAGCAGCTTCTGCCAGAATCCACCCTCCTTCTCGTTGAAGCTGCCCTCCTTCTCGTTGAAGCTGCTGCTGCTGCTGCTGTTGCTGACGCTGCTGTTGCTGCCCATGCTGTGGTCGTTGCAGCTGTTGGTGGTGTAGCCAATCGCCATTGGCTGCTCAAGCTCATTGACTGCACCAGGGTGGAACGGGGAAGAGTGGCAGGTTTCGGTTAGACGAGCGGTCATCCCAGCTCTTGCTCGTTCCTCCTAGTTCCCTCTGAATGGTCACTTGGCCATTCTGGGCATGAAAGTGTAGGTGGGACTCCGGGAGGCAACCTTGGTCTACTCTGTGCAAGACAAGTGCCCTCCTTGCTGTCCTGTGGCCAGTCCCTGTAAGGTCAGTCTCTGACCGGATCTCCCAGGCATTTCTACCTGATTCTTGGAGGGACTGTGTCAGTACTTGGACCTAGAGGGGAAGGAGAGCCCCAAAGTCTCCTAGCGGACTTCTCCCACTGCACTGGCTTCCCCAGCTCCAGTGCTTCCAGCCCTGTAAGATCCCAGGGAGAGAGACCGACCCTGAGAGATCTCCGTGCTCTGGGAGGGAGAATGTTGGACTCTCTGAGAAGGGAAGGCCCGGGGGAGTGCTCTGCCCACAGGCTTGTCATGCCAAGGTCGCAGCTGGGCACTGATGTTCATCGAAAACCTCCCTAGGTCTCTGTTCCAGGCACATGGACAGGAGGATGCCGATGGTCTAGTGCTCAGCTCTGCTTCTGGGGTACTGACTGGGGATCAAATGGTACCTATGTACTTCAACGGAAAAGCCTCAGCATCTTGCAAGCTCAAGCTCACCAATACCAATACCACAACTCCTACCAACGTCTCCATTCTTCAAAGAATGAAAATGATTCTGGGCTGTAAATCCTACCAGGAGACTAAAGTCTCTACTCTGTGAGGTTATCCAATGAGATCATGAATAGAGACGAGGTTGATGTATGGGTGTTGGATCCAATCAGATCTCAGACGTTCTAGGGTGTCATGTGTGTGTATGTGGAACTTATACAGAAAGAAATACTACACAACCGTTTGGAAAATAATCAATTTTCCTTATTCATGGAGGGAGAGGAGGATGGAGGAATAATGAAGGAAGGAAAGAAGAAAGGAAGGGAGGGAGGGAGGGAGAAAGGAGGGGAGTTAGGAAGAAAGGAAGATAGAGTTTTAAAAATTATTCATATGGAGGACATGAAAAAGATAATTGAAAAACAACAACAATATCAAATTAAATATACAGTGAGCACTACAGCTATAAAGACAAGCACCCACACAATAGTCTTGGTCCTGAAATCAAACCATGCCAGAGTTCAAAAAGAAAGAAAGAGAAAATAAAATAATATAAAATTGGAGACATCAATTTCAATATCTAGACTCTAGAATGAATATGCCCATTTTCAGGGTATTTGATTTTTTTTTTACCCCATTGCTTTTCTTTCCTTCAAACAATATCACATAACTGGAATTCTCTATCTCTGCCTCTCATATAGAGGGGGAAATAAGAGAGGGTACCAGGACCAAACAGATATATGATCACTGGTAGTACACTAGACTAAGAGGGGACCACCTACTCTTGTAGCCTGAGGAGTAATGGTGGAGGATATGAGTAACAGGAAGGGAACGGGAATGGGGGGAGGACAAATTTGGTGATGGGTATTCCTTGATCCAATTTAATATGTACCTTTAATACTACTGTGAAAGATATGTAAGCCAATGCATTCAAAATAAAAATTTAAAAAAAAAGGAAGAAATGATCTTGAAACAAAAAAAAATTATTAAGATGGTTTACAGTTCTATCAAACATTCTGATAATAGACATAAAAATCCTCAACAAAATCTTGGCAAACCAAATCCAACAGTACACCAAAAGATTACTCACTATGTGTGAGGGGATTTTATCCCATGGATGCAAGGATGGTTCAGCATAGGAAAATCAATCAACATCATTCATCACATCGACAAAAAGAAAGGCAAAATCCATAGGATCGTATCCATCGATGCAGAGAAGGCATTTGACAAAATCCAACACCCATTCATGATGAAAGCACTCAGAAAATAGGGCAGGAAGAAACATTCCTTAAGATAGAACAGCTATCTATAAAAAACCACAGCCAACATTAGCCTTGATGGCGACAAACTGAAATCATTTCTACTAAGGTCAGGATGTAGGCAAGGTCACTTAGTGTCTTTCTATAATCGTTCTCGAATCATTTTCAACATAGTTTTACAAGTCCTAGCACTAGCATTCAGATAAGAGAAGGGAATCCAAGGAATCCTTTAAAATAATCATTTAACTATTAATTTAATAATAATAATAAATTAATAACAATAATAAAATATTATTAAATTAATCATTTAAAATAAATTGAGCAATGTACTAGACCTTTTCTAGTAAAAGGATACTGTTGTGTTTTCACTTTCTTCTTGCCAGACACCTTTAGACATGGAGACTGGTAACATCTTGTGATCACATTACTTCAGGAAATTTAAATGACTCTCCTCAACTCTCTCTCCACACTATCTTATATATATAGGTATGTAAATATATATCCATATATAGGTATGACTATATAGTGCACTAAAACCAAGGTTGGCCCTTTTGTGCACCTGCTATTTCCTTCATATATAATGATATAATATAAAAATTATTATATTAAATATAATAATTATATATTATTATATATGTTATATATTATATCTTATATATGTTATAATATTATATAACATAATATTATGTTATAGTATTCCATAATAACATGGAATACTATTATATTCCATGTTAGAAAGCATTTTAATGTAAACCATAAAATAGAATTTATATCTTCGACTTAGTATATTGATATGTTCTATCAAAAAGACGTGTTAAATTTAGAATGTTTATTTTATAGCTGACTCTCTCTTTATAGCTGGTACCAAAATGTTAATAAAAGATACTTCCTCGTCGAATTTTTACTAGTTCCTTGTCCACCCAATTTCAGACAATTTCTTTGTCCTTCAGGAAGAAACCACTTTGTTCTAATCCTACGTGTGTGGTGTGTGGTGGGACAGTGGTACTTTGTCTTCAGTCATCTTTCTCAATCATTAAAGAAAATGTATTTCTTCGATCTGGTATCCTTCTATATAAATTCTATTTTTCTAAATGTATGGATCCTTGAATGGTGCTCCAGCTTGTGTTTTTGACTATCTTCATGAATGTATCGTGTACAATGGAAAGTGATATCTAGTTGCATAGTTGGAGCTTTTCAGTCACACTGTTTGCTTTTCCAGGGTTCATGTTTCCGTGTCATTGGAAAACAATCTGTTTGGTCTGTCCCAGTATTGGCAACCTTTTTTTTCAACTGAGCCAAATCTTGCCAAAACCACAATTGATATTTATTTTGAGAGTCACACAGGGTGGCATTGACAAAGGCTGGGAGCAGAGTCCTGACTCCTGGAACAGCCGCCCGGCACACACAAGAGCCAAATTAAAGAGCCACATGTGGCTTGAGAGCCGCAGATTGCAGACCACTGAATGGAAAGGAACAAGTCCTTTCCATCCTGACAAGCTTTATTTGCAGTACCAACTTCTGCCTCTCTGATTCCTGCTGTGTTCTCTGAGCCTCAGTCACCCTGGCCACACTTCTCCAACAGTCTTGCGACTGAATTTTCAGCCTCTAACAACTGTCACCATCATACTTCCCTGCAGCAAGCAGAAGGGAACATTCTAAAATATTTGGACATCTCATTGACCCACCTCTACATTTTAGAGACTCCCACAACTTGTTCATAACAACATCAAACTCCTGAGCAATGTGGTAAGTGTTTTAAGAACCTGTAGCAGCTCTCCAGCTATTCACCTCTCCGAATTTCCTGCCCCTATCAGGCTGTACTCCTTCCAGCCCTACCAAGGTGGGCCCTTTTGTGCACCTTCTATTTCCTTTAGAGAAAATCCTGGTTCTTTTGCTTCCCTTAATGGAAGTGTCTTTTGTTTCTAGGGTTCCTTCATCTGCAAACTAAAGGTCTTTTTTTTTTTTTTTTAATTTCCATAATCCTCTGAAAGGCCTCAACTAAAATTAGACTGTGGAGTATTAAACTTAACTCTAAATGGATATAATAATGCCTTTTGAGGCCAGTGCTGTGCCTGCCTAATCACCTTAATTCTTGCTCCTTCCAGTGTCCAGCACATAGAAGGTGTTCATCAGAAGTGAATGAAAAATATGAAGTATGTCCCATAGGACTATAGAGAGGGGGAGAGAGCAGAGCAGTGGAAGGGAGCAAAATTCTGGAAGCACACTCTGTGGGTTCAATTTTCATCTCTCTGATACTTATTAGTCATGGAAGTTAGGTTTCTGATCTAGTTTATCTGTACATCTATTTTCTTTGGGTAGGGGGAACCCAAACAGTGCTCAATAGGCCCAACAGTTCCCAACTGTGATCCTCAGTCAACCAAACTCAGGTTAATTCAAGGTCACAAGGATTTAATGCTGTTCACACATTATAGGACCAGGGATGGCCAAACACCCTACCAGTTTGCGGGGGGGGGGGGTGGCGGTGGTGGTTACAGGCTTGCACATAATCTAGGAAAGTCATATGGTGTTTTAATCAGGTAGGTTTATGGTAGGTATACCCACTATATATTCTCCGGACTTCTACACATATATTTTCTTACCTATAAAACAAAGACTCAAGAAAGGCAGATGTGTTTTGTTTGGTGATGATTATTTATTATGAACAAATAAGTATGCGAAGTGCCTTAAATGACTCTTGAGGCTGACCCAGATTGATACTAAATGGTAGACTTTCTGTGATGTGAACCCCATAACTTCATCCTGGTCTCCTATCACCCTCATTGCCTCCACCTGGCCCCTGGCCTCCTATTCATCTTTAACACAGTCTCTTATTCACTGGTAGGTGCAGGCCTGGCCCCTGGTAGATCTACAGAAGCTCATTATTTTAACTACAGCTCTTAGATGATAGTAAAAGATTGGATAGAACAGAGAGAATGTCTGGATTGGTACAGGTCAAAGGGCAAGGGTCAAAGGTTGTCACATTGCTGTGAGTTCCCTGTCTTCATCAAAGACATGGAAATTAGTCACATAATTGGGAAAAATAATTGGGAAAATTTTCCTGTCTCCAACAATAGGAGCCTATGAAAACTCTTATCTCCAAAAGCTCCAAAGAGTGACATGGCTTTGCTGAGCCTTGGGAAGAAATCACTGCTATCTACAAAAGTCCCAGACTTGGCCAGAAAATGTTTCAACTGTAGCTTGTATATGACTCCTAAATTGTCCCCATGCAAGAATTCAGGGACCAGGTTGGACTTCAGCAGGAGGATTCTGACAAAGAACCAAGGGGACATCATGCAGAGGGAAGACAGTCATTCTTTCAGCTCTGCCTTTCAACAGCTTTCGGACTCCTGTCTGTACAAATGGTTCAAAGCAAGTCCAGTAGCTGATCAGCTGCCCCAAATCTCTGCTCACATGCCCTTCTGCTGAGTCAGTCCTCATTTGCCAACCCTGATTCTCACCATCCACTCTTCTGTCCCTGGAAAACTCCACATTGGCGATTTATGTGAAGGAATTTGGTAGAAGACCAGGCAAAGAATGAGACCCTACCGTGCGCTCAGATACATAAAATAGATAAGTTGAGGAAAAGACAGGCAGAGCACCCCTCTGCGTGAACGTAAACCAGAATTCTCTGCAGGTGAGGAGAGGGCTGAAGACCCCAGTGATCTGGGTTCATTTGGAATTCATCTGAATTCCATTTCTTCAAAAACCTTATGTTGAGTCCAACCCTCAAGGAAATGATTTATTGACTAGAGTGATAGCACAGCAGGTAGGGCTTGTATGTTGCCAACAAAGTTCAATTCCTCTAGCATCTCATATTTCCCAGAACACCACTAGGAATGGCACCCCTGAGCACAGAGCTAGGAGTAACCCCTGAGCACTGTTGGGTATGACTCAAAAATCATAAATAAATAAATAAATAAAATAAATACGTATAAAAATTTGGGGTTTTTTGGTGGGGAACCACAACCCTGGCTCTGTACCCAGAAATTGCTCCACATAGGCTTGAGGGACTATATGGGACATCAGTAATCAAACCCAGGTCTTCTCAAGTCAGCTGTGTGCAAGGCAAACACCCTACTGCTGTGCTATCTTTTCAGCTCCAAAATTTAATAAAAGAATATGATTTAGATTTAGAATGTGATGGCATCTGGAGACAGGGTCTTTAAAATAATAATTAAAATAAAATCAGGAGATTAAGATGCGTCCTGATTCAACCTGACTGGCATTTTTAGAAGAAGTGGGGTGTGAGTTCAGCTTCCCCGGGGAGAAAATCCTATGACTACACAAGGAGAACGTGACCATTGATAAACCCAGGAGATCAACCCTGACCTTGGTCATGTTACCTCCATTTCTGTGAAAAAAAATATGCTTCTGTCATTTAAACTCCCAGTCTAAGGTCCTTGTCACTTCTGTTATTTAAGCTTTTAGTCCTGGTCCTTATCAGGCAAATGTCTTCTCACCTATGCTCAATTTGTTTAGCTTTAGAGTGTTTCCTATTCCACGTGTCAGAGTCTATGAGCATAGAATGATCATAATTTTAGAGTGACCAGAGCAGACTATATTTGCCAATATTCTACTTTTCCTTCCTGTCCAGTGAGTTCATTGTTCAATAGTATTCCATAAAATATGGCTCTACCATCAGTGGTTTAAGCATCCACCGTGGCAGAGCATTTTGATTGCTTCCAAGTTGGGGCCATGCCAAATAGGTTGCTATGAAGGTTCTTGAACAGCTTTTTATGCAAATATTTTTTCTTCCCTTCCTTCCTTCTCTATTTTTTTTGGGGGGGGCACACCCATTTGATGCTCAGGGGTTACTCCTGGCTAAGCTCTCAGAAATTGCCCCTGGCTTGGGGGGTCCATATGGGACGCCAGGGGATCAAACCATGGTCCTTCCTTGACTACCTCTAGTGCCACCTCTTCGACCCCCCCTTCCTTTTTCTCAATCTTCCCCTTTTACTCCCAACTCCTTTTTGTTGTGCCATTTCCTCTTCTTTCCTTACTAATTTTTCTTCTTTCTCCTTGTTTCCACCTCTTGGTTTTTGCGAATTCTCTTGCATTTGTTCCATTGTTCGGGGTACTAATGTGAAAAGTTAACTGCAGTCTTTGGCTCACTATGATCAATTCTTTCCAAACCCCACTTTGGTTTATTTTGTTTCCCACCTCTCCAATCCCATTCTGATTCTATCCCTCAAAGGTCCAGAAAGTGCTACCTTGAATGTGTGCACGGACTTGTAAGAAAAAGAGCATGACTGTGAGCAGCTGACTTTAAGTCACATCAGGAATAAATGCTACCTTGAAACTTCATTTCCAGATGATGTCTTTTCTTAAATTTTAGGCTATCCATTCTCTCCCAATTGCTGTGTGCACAGCTACATATTGCTTTTAACTGCCACATGAGACCCCGGATCTGAGTCACCCACAGGTTTTCCCATTCCCAGAGATAAACACCTTGCTGACTTCATTGTCTCCCAACTACAAGCAACAGCAGGAATAAAATCTTTTCATACAGCATTCATAGTCCTTGAATATAGGATTGGTATGTTTTATTTATTTCAACAAGTAGTACCAGATTACTCCTTCCTTTGCTGGATAATGGAGACACCCACACGTTCTCTTTAGTAAACCATCTCTAGAAACAAGACCAATAGATATCTGGATATTTGAGAAACAATGACTTCTAGTTCTTGGCTCCAGCATCCAGTAACTGACAGGCAAATTCACTCAGGGCAGACATCCACATTTACCATGAAGAATTTTGGGGTGCTAAAGACAAAACACAACATGTGTCATCAATCTAAGAAAGTTTTTTTTTCCTCAGAATAAGGAAAAATGTGAGAAGGATGGCTGGGTTTTATGTATGCATGTGTGTATGTGTGTATGAATGCACTCAAGCCTGTATATGCTTCTACTTTGATTCTGAAAAATATCTTTGTCTTTCACAGCCATGGAAGTAAGATTTCCAAAAGCCAAATGCAACACCAAAAACTAAGGTGGCTGAATTATAATGCAAATTGAATTAATGGCCTTATGAGAAAGAAGAAATTGGGAGAATCGGCTATCACTAGATGAATATATATATGGGCATATTCTAATGTGTGAAAACCATGGACTCAAGGACTTGGACAGGTTAATTTTTAAAAGTTACTTTTCCAGTTGAAACAAGGCTCCTTCTTCTTCTACGAAAATAACACACCCAATTAGTATAATTTTTAAGAGATTTCCTGAGGTAGTTCATACAGAGGGTCCCAATCATCTAAGAGTCACCACTACTCTTTCTCATAGTTTCTGTGTTTACAACTAGATGTCATTTCAAAAAGTGTACTCAGCTATGAAATGTTGTTAATAAATATCTACAGACATTTGGGATGTATGTACTTAAATGATAGATTGGATATGATCTTTGGGTTAGTTAGTGTGAAAGGAATATGATGTAGGATCGGCATTTATTTAAAACTAACAGAAGTGTCTAATTACTAAATATTCTAGCTTCAATGAATCTGCATTGAGTAACTCTAAACTTTTGTTGGAAAATCTGAAATTTGAACTTAAGGGCTAACAAAATGAAATAGGGTTGAAATGCCACATTTCTTTGATGTTGCCTAGTAAGCCCAGGATGAGTGAGTAGCTAAAGTAAATTAATAAATTTTGCTCACCCACCCTTAGTGATACTCCATGAGAATCAGGGTATCACTCACTCCCTTTCCAGATCTTAGGTAAAGATCTTAGAGAGATCTACCACACTGAAAGCTCCTGATGTGGTGATCTCTGTAGCCCTCTGCTGACAGCATGGGGTACCCCCCACAAACAGATGCTATCTGTTTGACTAATAATAAATTATTATTTATTAAATTAAATGCCTAGCAGATTTATTATTAAAGAATGTTCTCTAATTTTGTTGGTCCCTCCCTCCCTGTTCATTCTCCCCTCCCCCCGAGTATTTCCAAATCTGCACTGGCCAGGCTCAACACTCATTTACGTAAACCTACTGTCTTAAAATCTCACGTGGAATAAAACCTATAAATAAATTCTCACAATGCATGGAATCCTTATTTTCATACCATCTGTAGACACTCATTTCCTACTCATTGAATCTAGAGTAATAGAGAGAACTTGATGGAACACCAAACCCTAAGCATAATGTAAAGACTGAGTAGAGCTTTATATCAGAGACTCTGGCTCTGTAGAAACTCCAGGCATCTGGCATTACCTAGGCTACAGTAAAAAGGGGAAGAGGCTGGAGGAAGTGGAAGACAATCCTAGGAAAGAGATTTTTAAAAAATGATCTCTTATGTCCTGAATATCCACTGCAGACACCCTTGATAACCACTCTTCCCTCTGAGCTAAGATTCCCTGAGCAGCAGGGATGATGTATTGTTGAACAGAGACAAAGTCTTGAAGCTGTAGAGTTACAGCTTCCTCTACCAAACTTGGTTGGAAACTAAGACCTTAGTGATGATGATCTGCCCAGCGGTGTAGCTGGGTTGATTCCTGAAGCTCCCTTTTCCCAAAGATGGACAATATAGCTAGGTTCCATTCCTGATAATTGTGAGTTCCACTCTGGCCACAGTTACCCTTGGGCATTCAGCCTCAGCCAGCCACCTAGCTCAGTTCTTCTCAAGCTAGTAATGCCCTGGTATCTCTCAATTTCCTGTCACAAGGAGTCTGGTGTCGAGGGAGGAGGTCTATGAGTTGTATGGTGAAGGTGAATATAACAGGGTCTAACACCAGGGAATCAAAGAGCCAGGAGAGAGAATTTCTTGGATCCTTTGGATCCCAAGGTGTCATTCTTTGCGGGTGTCCTGTAAGCCCCCCAAAGGGGCCCAGCCAGCGGGGAGTCGATGAGAGGCTCACGGACAGCCACACCTTTATTTTGCGAGGCTCAGATCACGACCACAAGTGTAAAAAATCTGAGAGGTTAATAATAAATTACCTAAGACGAAAAACCAATCAAAGGCACTTTTAATGTGGACTGCGTCCTCTTTTATAGACAGGGTAAAGAGAGGCAGGCAAAAGGTAATGTCAATCATTCTTTTGGAGCACAGGCCACTTCATTATTCCAAATATGGTAAAGGCACAGCACAGGTTGGGTGGAACAAAGAAAGTAACATCATTTCCCAAATATGGAAAGTGGGCAGTGGGACAGGGGGGCGAGATAACTTGCAAGTCAGTTTCCATGGAGACATCCTGTGACCCTGGGAAGGGTCTGCTTGACCACATTCTTGAGCTCTTAACAGATTTATGGTTAGGCGAGAAATAACTTTGTAAAAACAGTGTTGCACAGAACAATAATGAGTACCTTGTTAACTCAAGCATTTGGGCTAGGGGAGTAAATTTCATTCCTGGGAGTGGTACCAGTACATGTCCTTCCCCCCAGGGCTAAGAAGTTATATATTATCTTTGTGGCTGCCCGTTTCCTGTTATCTCAGGGACTTTGTAGCAAAACATCACGTAGGCAGCTTGCAGGAGCAAACTGGAAAATGGCAAAGAGGCTGAAGCAAAATGGCCACTGTCAGGTCATGGTAACCAACAATTCTTGGTTTCTTCATACAGCAGGGATGGTTCAATGTCCTCTCATTATTGTAACATGGAAGAAAATAAACTCCCCTAATCAGTCAATAGTGAATGGCACAAAATGCATTATATAGCCATGGAAAGTAGTAGAAATCTTAAATGCATGTTTCTAAATGAGAGAAGCTCAGTGGAAAGGCTTCATGCAGGGCATATATAAACAAACTCTGTAACTTGATACACAGAGGATGTTCGACTTTCTGTAAAGAGAAAGCCATACAGACAGATCAATAGTCTCATAGAATGGGGTTATATAGAGGAATAAAAGATGGGATAGAGATGTTTGAACTGGGCCAGCTCCACAGACTCAGTCTTTTCTCTTTTTTTGTTTTTTTGGGTCACACCCGGCAGTGCTCAGGGGTTACTCCTGGCTCCATGCTCAGAAATTGCTCATGGCAGGCACCGGGATTCGAACCGATGATCTTTTTGCATGAAAGGCAAACGCCTTACCTCCATGCTATCTCCCAGGTCCCTCAGTCTTTTCTCAATCAGGATGCAAATCAATCTGCTAAAGACCTTGGCTACACTGGCTCACACAGCTAAAAATCGGACATCTTGGGAGGAGAGGGCAGGCCAACCTCCACTCTTCCAAAGCCACTTCTGCTGCCTCCATAAACCAGAATCACCATTTTCACTATGGCCCTGCCTCATGACCACTCTACAATTGTCTCCTTTTGGGGACACCAATCTTTCCAACCTTTAAGTATGCTGGTACTGGGACTGATATCACCAAGGCTTTTAAAAGTGAGAATGGATACCCTCCCCATCCCCCCATATCTAATGATAGGGTTTCATGCAAAAAATGCATACATCCAGCCGCATTGTTCCATCATCCTCTCCCAACCTTCACAAATATATTTTTTGAAGGTTTAAACCTTTTTTTTAATTTTAATTATGAGAACAAAGATGCAAAGAAAGAAGACAGGGTAAAGTTACAGTGGAAGCACAATCACCCATAAACATCCCATCGATGATATCCCAGCCTTGAACTTTCAGCCAAAGAACATTAAGAAAAACAAAACTGAACCCATGTACAATACAATTACTTTGTCCCTCAAATCCCCACATTGTAGTACATACTATTTCTTAGCAGCACACAATATAATCTAAAGACATTAGACTTACGTAACTCCTTAAACATTGAGGGCAAAGTACATTAATTTAGTTCCATGCACATGCATACTAGTTTAAGTTAACCTCAAAAGTTTCAGTGGGTTGTTTTTCTTAAGGATTGGAGTCAAGGGAACATAGTAAAAAATGGTGTTAGAGTGGCATTTGTTTGCATAGGCCCACCAAAATATGAGGGATATGAAAAGAAAAACTATGGCCTACATACAAGGAGACCCTACCCCTGAAGTTTCCTGGCACAAGACCGACTCTAGGCTCAGGCAAACTAGTTTGTCCAATCCAAGTCATCGTCTGTAGTGGCAATACACCTCCATTCCTCACATAGTCTCTGTTGTTGGTATCATGCTTCTGTATTAAAGATTCTGAAATCTGCATATCCCATATTGCAGTCAGGATGGTGCAGGGCATCCTCTCGTTTCACCTCACACTTAAGGAGCAATAGAGAGAACCATGTCCTGTAGAACAGGTCATTGTTGCCAAATCTTCTCAGTGTTAACGGAAGTCTCTTTTGAGGAGGTCGGTGTCAGAGCTTTGGTAGTGTCTTCCCTGGTAGAGGATTGCTTCCAGGTGTTGCTATAAAAAACCTTGGATGTTTTGTAGATAACTTGCCTGGTTCTGGCGAGTACACAAATACATTTTTATTCCCCCCGCCTCAATGTTAAACTTCAGTCTGAGAACCAATTGTTTTATTTCCATTGCCTGTGGACATTTGCTATTACTTTACTATTTTTCTATATTCCACATATAAGGAAGGTTATTCTGTATCTGTCCCTCTCCTTTAGGAAATCCAATGTCCCAAGATGGAGGTGGGAACTTGGGCTCCAAGGGAAGGTAAGTCCAATCAACCCTGCCCCCCCCCCCCATTCAGACTCACTTCCCTGTTATCTCCTCACTATGCACCTAATGTGTGGCAGGTTGGGATATGGGGTGGGACAATACAGTGGGAATAGTGTCCAAATTCTGCACTTAAGAAAATCCTCCCCTCAACTCCAATGGAACATTTATCATAGATGAGAGATTTGCTTCATCACAGTGTCTGCTAAGCTCATACAGTCCTCCTAGTGCAGTATTTACTCACTGGAAGTCAGGAGAACCATCAATTCCCCCTCTTGACCTTGTTACAGACACCGTTACAGAAAGGAGGTGGAACTTTTCCAAGGTCACATAGCATGTAGGTGAAACGAAAGTGGTTTCTAAAGACCTACTTAGCAAGCTGAGCTTGATCCCAGGTACTTTGAAAGTAAAATTTTATCTGAGAAACATATGAACAGGGCCATCTCCTCTATAATTAATTAAATTAATATGAGTCCTGGCTTCCTTCTCTCCTACATTTCTCCATCCCTTCCTAGTGTCCTTCCTTCCTTATTTTCTTCCTTCCATTATTCCTTCTATTTATACCTTTTCCTTCCATTTATCATGCCTTTCTCCTTCTATCACCTCTGCTTTCTTCTACCATTTATTCCTTCCATTACTTTCTTCTTCCTTCAACCCTTTACTTCATCTTTGTTTTCCTTGTCTTCATTCCTTTTTCTCCACATTTCTTTCTCTTCCTTTTTTCTTTGTACCTCTCCCATCATCCCCTCTACTCTTCTTTTCTGTTACTTTTCTCCCTCTTTCCCTTCCTTCTCACCTCCTTCCCTCCCTCCCTCCCTTCTTTCTTCCTTCCCTCTCTTCCTTCCTCCCCTTCCTTCCTTCCTTCCTTCCTTCCTTCCTTCCTTCCTTCCTTCCTTCCTTCCTTCACCATAGCATGCAAGAAAAGTGAAGAGGTTCAGGGAGAAAACTGATCTGTAGAATGCACAGGGGCTTGGTATCCAGGCTAAGGTCATATCCAGGAGAGACATATCACCTTAGTCCACATGTCTGTTGATCTTCCCAGAGGCTCTGAGAAGCATGGACAGTGAAAGGGGTAGGTGTTGTCATCAGAATGGAAAGACTGCTCAGCCCCCCAAAAATCTGCTCATCTGGATTGCCAGCAGCTCCCACCCAAGGCCATCATGGGAGTGAGTTAAGAAAGCTGAACCCCTAAACCAAGTAGGTTTGTGGATTCCTACCATTTGTCCATCCGTGGGTTAAAAGCCATCTTCCTTTGCTTACAGTCAGGGAGAGCAGAGAGGAAGAGAATAAATGAAAACCAGAAGCCTGCTGAAGGAATGAGAGGGAGAGGGAGATTATTTCTCACAGAGAAGCCTTTCCCAGCCAGGCCTCCCTACCCTGTAACTGTATCCACCCCTCTGCTCTGTGCCCCCATCTCTCCACTCCCCGCTTTGTGAAACACCCCCTGGTGAATGGAGCCCCCACTGTGGCCCCCTGGGTGAGTATGTCCCGCCCCTGGGTGAAGTCCCAGCCTTGCTAACTTTCCCTTTAAGAACTGTTAGAGAGGAGGAGGCTGGCCAAGCCTGGGCTGGAGGTGGGGACAGAGGAAGAAAGAAAAAAAGAAAGAGAAAAGCAGAAAAGTTTTTTTTTTTCCAGAGGAAAATGCAGGGTTTGTCCTTCACCCTGACGTCAGCTCTTGCTTTAATAAATGCTCCCCCCGGGGCTGCAGGAAGAGACAGAGCTCCCGATGGGCTGGCCAGACAGGACCCAGCTCCTGCCAGAGGTGGCTGTGGCCCGATCCCCTGGGTGCTTGGTGGATGCCTTTGACTTCCAGGCATGAGGTGTTTCTTGTCCTGGATGCTAGCTGCAATGACAGCAGCAGCAACTGCTGGCAGTGTCCTGGCCTCGGTAAGTTCTGTCTAGACGGTCTTGGGGAGGGAAGGCAAGTTCTTTCTCCCCAGGACCTGCTACCTGGAAGGCAGGGTGAGAGGTTGGAGTGTTGGGACACAGGGTGATGAACACTCAGGGTGTAAGAGAGAGGGATCAGAGATAGAAGTGGGACTGCTCAAAGTTTGCTGAACTGGTAGGAGACTGGGGCAGGGACAATATATGTTGTGAGCCACCCTTGCAAATGCAATAGCAAGTGCCTCTCTAAAGAACTATCCTCAGGGTGCTGAAACTCCAGATATTGCTCTGTCCAAGTTGACTGTGTGTGTTTGTGTGACCTTGGGCTGGTTACTCAGTCTCTCTGAGCTTTGTAAAGTGAGAACTTTGTTTGGAGGTTTCTAGAGTATTTGATTTGGGAAGTGAGTCCCGACTTACTAGAGCAATCCCAAGGAGGGCTCTTGGAAAAAACCAAGCCAAGCTGAAAAGCAGAAATCATCAGCTTTCAACAAAAGAGCTCCACCTGAGCCAGTAGTGTTTGAGGTAACTCCTCTTGCATAGCCGCTAGAATTTGGGAAGTGTTGAACGTAGGGATCCTGGAAAGGAAGTTTTCTTTCCTGGGACTTTGAGGAGTGCTGGCTTTCCCTGACCCTTCTTCCCATGGCACAGGCAAAGGAATGGAGGAAGTTCTCTCCTTCCAAGAAGTCAGCGGCAAGACACGTGGCAGTCTGAGGACAGCTAGAGGGGAGCCAGGCAGGGCGCCTGGCATGGGGTGGCTGGAGGTGGGCAGCTGCGAGAAGCTGGCAAGATCCCACAGAGCTGGCCAGGGCCTGTTGCCAGCAGGAAAGTCAGAGAGAGAAGGCAGAAGGCAAGAAGGTTGAGTGGCCTTTCCTGTTGAGAGCTTCCTGGGATCCATGCTCCGAGGGGGAAGCTGAATGCTGGGGACCGGCTCTCTATTAGGGGCTCAAAAGAGCTGGTAGTGATTCCACGAGACCTGAAACAGAGTGGTAAGAAGGCAACAGTCCTGTAGAAGCTAAAAGATGGATATTTCAAGTACTAAGTCTGTCTGATTGATTTACTGCAGAAGCCCCTCTACTCCTGCATGTTGCCTGCCCATAAATGGTGCCATCCATCCTGCAAACAGTATAATTCCACCTTATAAAGTGAAAGAAATGGAGATCAGAACCCTGAAAGTAATTTTCATTGAATCCTGCAGTTAGTAAATGTCCAGGATCAGATCTTTTCCTGCCTTGCAGCTTGCTCTTTTCCCTCAGACTTTTCCTAACCCAAGTCAAACAATATTTCTGGATTGCTACAAGCAGATGGAGCCAAATCCTCACTCATTCGGGGACTAGGAGGACAGGGTGTGGATGGAGAAGAGGTGAGAGGGCTGGAAAGTGAGGTCTGTATGCCAGAGGAGGTGAAAGGCCCACAGAGGAATCTAAGTACATGGGAACCCTGGATTCCATCCCAGAACAGCAGAACCTGGGGGAAATAGTGGGGATGGAACCTGAAGAGTAGCTAATGGACACAGAGGAGCCCAGAGTACAGACAGACCTCAAGAGTGAAGTGAGCAAAACAAGTTCTAGAAAGAAGTTCCAGACAGAAGAGCCCCCCAACCCCTGCAACACTTCAAACCCCATCATCATTTCCTGATTCAAAAGCTAGAGCTCAGGAACGCCCTAACACCTCCCACTCCAAATTCGCCCCATAGAAGCTGTCATACACAGAATCCATCAGAACTTTGCTTTCTAGATAGCTGAATACCATCCATAGCAATCACACCCCGATCTCAACTAATTTATAAATGGAAGTCAAGATTAGGCAGAGTTCCAGGGAAATTTTAATGGGGAACATGTTTATAGGTGAAGAAAGGTCTAGAGCCATGCAGGAACAAAAAAAGGCTGAGCAAGTGCAACTATATGAAAGAAAGTGCCTTCTGGGGTGGGTTTACAAACATGATCTAAAGATTCCGCAGGAGGAGAAGGAGGAGGAAGATGCCAAGTCAGGAGGAGAAATGAGAAATTGAGGCATGTAATAAACCAAATTCACACACCAACTGTCCTTGCTCCATCTACCTGATGCTGAGTGATGCTTAGTAAACTAGGGTGCTCATCTCGCTTTGCAAATGCAAAACTTGAATGTCAGAGACATCAGTTAACTTGCCTGATTTTACTCAGCCAATAGTCAGCAGAATTGACTTTTCCCTTTATGTTGTGCAGATTTGGATGGGGTAGATTTTGAACCTAAAACTATCTATACATTGTTTTCCTGGCCTACATGCCTGTGCAGAAATGAAAAGTACAGAAAGTGTCATCCTCCCTCACAGAGCTTACAAACTTATAAGGTAGGAAACACCTCAAAATCAGTGTTGTCAGTCAGAACAGCTGGCAAACATTAGGGTACATTACAGTAGATGGAAGGGTAGAGGTTGAAGACTTCAATCCCAACTTCCATCATACAAACTGCCAACACTTGGAAAAGTAATCTAGCTGTTTGGAATCAGACTCTTCATCTAGAAAAAGGCCAAATATTGATATTTGGGTACATTAAGGAATGCAACAAAAATTTAAAAAAATAAGTGAAGAGGCCCAAAATGATAGTAGGGAAGTTAACTTTCAAACCCTACATAGTGTGGCTGACCCTGTTTTGATCTTCAGAGAGTTGCAGGGTCCCTCAGCATCAAGCACTTCTTGAGCCCTGCTACAGTGTCCTGGCTATTCTCTAGCACCACAAGACCAGAATAGCATTACATCCTCAGACCCTCTCTCTATACTACTGGCCTGGAAACTGAGAATTGCCACGTGAGGGCCTTGGGCATTCTATGCACGGCCTAAGTGGCTCTCCACAAAAAAATTAAGTCCAGAGGGTTCAGAGAGATAGTTCAATGGGATAAGTGCCAACTTTTCATACAGGATTTCCATTTTCCTAAATCTGCCAGGAGTGATCCTTCAGTAAAGTAGGCCTGAAATAAGCCCTGAGCACTGCCAGTTGTCATTCCCTTCCCCCTAAAAAGGAGCACATTGAGGTAATAGTGATAATATAGCCAGTAGGTCAGTAGGGTGTTTGCCTTGAATGCTACTCACTGAGGTTCAATCCCCAGCATTTTATTTGGTTTCCCAAGAATTACAAGGGGTAATTCCTGAGTTCAAAGGCAGGAGTAACCACTGGCATCATAGGGTGTGGAACAAAAAAATTAAAAACAAAAACAAGAAGAATTGGGAAATCATTCTTGTTCCAATAGCTGAGCTATGACATTTCTTTTTTTTTTTTTTTTTTTGGTTTTTAGGTCACACCCGGCAGTGCTCAGGGGTTACTCCTGGCTCCATGCTCAGAAATTGCTCCTGGCAGGCACGGGGGACCATACGGGGTACCAGGATTCGAACCGATGACCTTTTGCATGAAAGGCAAACTCCTTACCTCCATGCTATCTCCCGGGCCCCGAGCTATGACATTTCAAGTTGAGTAGAGGCACCAGCTATAGACAAGTGCCAAATTCAAGCAAGTGGTAAGAGGTTTATAAAAAGTCCAGACTTAGTTAGCACTAGGGGAGTAGGAAGATAAGCATATTAGTTGGTAGATTATGTTGGTGTCATCTTCTGAAGATCATAAAGTCTGCATCATCTCTGCCCAATTTCCCCACATGGAATACTTGATAAATATCCTGGGATTATTTTGTAGGAGAAATAAATATTGATTAATATGATTATAATGACAATGACAGCATGATTTTGGTGATTATGGTGCGAAGGCGATGATAGTGATTATGATGGATTATTATGATGATGGCGGATATGATAGTGGTGGTAGTATCAATAAATACACTGTTGCTGCTGATGGTGGTGGTAGTGAATAATGATAAGGGTTCAAGTGATGGGAGGCTGGTAGTGCTAATGATATTTGAAGATGAGACCATTAAGAGTCAATTTTCCTCTACTCTGACAGGTTGTCACTGGCCATCTACTTATTTGTTTCAATCATGCTAACATCCCCCAGGTGCATTCAGACTTTTTCTATTTCTAGAGATGAGTTAACATCCAAATTTGCCCCTATTCTGAAGAGGGCTTGTGTATTGGAGAAGTCTTTTACTCTAATAGAAAGGAGTGTGTTGAGGAATTTGAGTGAGAAGCTCAGTGGGTTGTGAAAGAAAAACAGTCAATAGAATCCCTAGGTATCTGCACATGATGTGGTTTTATTTTTGTTTGTTTGTTTGTTTTTTTTGGGGCCACACCCGGTTACGCTCCGAAGTTACTCCTGGCTATTTGCTCAGAAGTCGCTCCTGGCAGGCACGGGGGACCATATGGGGAACCGGGGGATAGAACCGCGGTCCGTCCTAGGTTAGCGCAGGCACCTTACCTCCAGCGCCACCACCCGGCCCCCCGATGATGTGGTGTTTTAATGGCCATTATGAACCCTTGATCTCAAAACAGTCAGACTCTTGTCTCCCTCTTGTCTTGGTGTTCTATTACTCATCTAAGTGTCCAAATTCTCTTCCTCCTCCTCGATGAAAGAATAGAGGCGGCAAAGGAAAAAAGGCCACATCCAAGATGAAGAAGGGCCTCTCAATATATTAGGAATAGATATCCACAGGGCTGGGACCAATTCTGGCCAAAAACCCAAGTCTAAAATCTAGTCAGGTGGGTGGTGACATACTATAGCTCTGCCAAGTCTTAAAGGAAAAGGGAGAACAAGAGAAAATAAGAGCCTGGGATATCTTGCACCAAGTGTCAGAGAGGAGAGAGAGGCCTGAACCCTGAATCTTCCCACTTGAGACCTAATGGGATGGAGACAGCTAAAACCATATCTAAGAGGATGGGATTCACAACTGTTCTGAGGGCAGACTTGCAGAAACAGTGAGAAGACCAGAAGAGGTTGTCATTTTAACTGGATCCACCATATGCACACCCAGCACTCATCTTCCTACCTTTGCAATTTAGGACACCCTAAGCTTGCCCAAGTCCTCAGAGACTTCTTGTCCCATCATCAATGAGGTCCTTCTCTGTCATCTCTGAATGAGGCCACCCATGGCCCTTAGCTACTTCTCCTTCTACAACTCCTTTTATTTCTGGGACTTCCTTGGGTCTCAAGAGGTGAGTACATGCATAGAGCTCAGAGGAAAGAGTCAAGATGGGATAAGTCAGAATTTGAATAGAAAGAGGATGCTTTGACTCAGGTCATTGGTCCTTTCTGAGTCTCTGGATTTCTAAACTTGATATGGAAGGATCTGTCTCTGAAGCAAATACAAGGTAAATAGGCAGAGAGGGTGTGTGGTGGTGACGAAGGGAGCTGCAAGGACCACTTGGCTTTCTCTGAATTTGGCAGAGCTTCTTTTAGTCTGATTCTTCAGAGATGACCCGTCATTCTCTTTCTTGCTTCAAGGACACTCCCATGAATACTCAAATGTCCCTTGCTCCATGCTCATGGCCATCAATATGACATCAAGCTGACTCAAATGCTTTTCCCACACTTTCTGTACATGAATTGATGTTATCCTCATGGCTTTCACCTTCCCTTTGAGCTGCCTTGTGGGACCAAGAGATAATACAGCTGGGAAGTCCGATCACAGGCACACCATATAACCTTCCCCCAAGCTCCACTGGAAGTGATTTCCAAATTTATAGCTGCCTTGTATAGCTGCCATTTATAGCTACCATGGGTGCCCATGGGATGTTGTGTCAAACCCATTGCAGAAAATTTACTCCATGAGCACTCTCAGCTGACTCCAGGCATGAATTTTCTTCCTCACAGCCCATCTTCCTGCCAGGACAACCCACACATCTCTTGCCACCTGCTTCCCCCACCCCCAACCCTTTCAGGCTCCTTTGATCTTTGAGCCTTGGTTCCTGCATCTGAATAGGGAGGGGAAATTCCCCCCTGCATATGCAGTCAGATAGGGGAGGCTCAGGATTCAGGCTGCCTTGAGTTCACTTAAAGACCTTCCTGAGTGCACTTTGTTGGCAGAAGATGGTGGTTGGGTCAGACATAGGTTGCAGTCATCTTTCTTTACAGCTTCTGCCCCTAACATTTAAACCTGACCTTCCTCCCCCTGATTCCCAACACACACACACACACACACACAAGCACGCACACACGCACGCACACACGCACACACACACACACACACACACACTCTGCCAATTTTATTAGCAGTTATTTCTAGCCTTGTTCTCCAAGTAGCCATATAACCATATTTACAAACATAAGCAAAGGCCCCAAACCCTTCCTTGCTGGCCCTTACTGTATGTGGAGACCCTGTCTGCCTAATTTAGTGGTAGGAGAGAGTCACAGGTGACAGTTGGATCACCCCACCCCTCTATATTTTTGTTCCAGGTGGACTTGAATTTTAATACGAGTCCCTTCAACTTCAAAGGCAAACATGTGGCTTGCTATAGGAAAAGGAATTTGGCTCTCTGCCCCATGTCTCTCCATGTAAAGGCCATGATTCCTGCCAGACACGCAAAGACTGGAGTTTATAAAACCAGTTAGCAGGAAATCTCACAACACCTTCCTCTTCCCCTGACATGCTACCTGTCCCAGATAGAATCCTCAGTGTAGCTTTTGTGTTTCTGTGGTGGAAGTGGGGGTAGGGAGTTACAGGGGAGCCAGAGTCCCACATAGAAGGCTTCTAGAAGTGCTGGATATTATTGTACTGGCTTCAAAGTTTTGAACCTGAGAGCAATTTCTAATAGTGACCCTAGTTGAAGGATTTTCATGAGGGGTACAGATTTTCAGGGTACACTCTTAAGAGGCCTGGCATTAAGAGCCCAGTGCATTGCACCAGAACTTTGAGGCTAAAGTCCCGGGGAGAGCAGGTGATGCAAAGGGAATGGACACAGTTTGAGGTTCAAGCTCAGGCCATCTTCCCCCACTGCCCCCATATTCACATCATCCCTAGTCCAGTGAAGAAGGGAGACACTCCCTTCAAGTCCCTGGGCTGGCTCAAGCATTTCTGTCTCAACCCTGCCCCCTTGCGGGGAAACTAAGTAAAACATTTCAAAGGCTGAAAGCCAAACTTTAGATTATTCCAAATGAGTTTGGTCCTTGGACCAAGGAGGTGAGAAAGATCGATCTGTGCCTCAGGAATTCATGAGGGACTCAGCTTAGAAGGTCTGAAGCCAAATATTCAGAGTTAGGCACAGGAATTTGCATTTTGACAAGTCCTGGGCCAGTGGGTTATAATCTTAGCAGCCTTCAGAAACCCCTAGAACAACCCTGGGCTAGGCTCCATCTACATCATGTCCACTAAACTAACTTAATGGTGGAAAACTGTGAGCTACATCTCAGTTACTTAAATCTTCTGGTTCCTAACAGCCAAACTTGGAAGTCACTGAAGGAGGAGTCACAGAGATCTGTGATGTCCCTAATAGTGTTGTGGGTTGGCAGGGGTGAGGTGAGGCAGTGGGGAGCCTGGGGAGGCAGTGTTCTGGACCCGGTGTGAATGAGTATGTGAGGGCATGTGTGAAAAAATCGTGTGAAAGATAATTTATGTAAAAAAGTGAGTGTGTGAAGGAATCTGAGAGAAATGTATATGAAAAAAATGCTAAGTGAGAATAAAATGTGAGAGCATGTATGCAGAAATGTGTGAAAGGGAACGTGAGAGATAGTGTGACTGTGTGTCTGAGAAACATATGAGTATGGGCTGAATGTGCGAGAGAGAATCTAAATATGACAATATCTGTGCATGAGAGCAAATGTTGAAGAAAATGTGAACTTCAGTAGATGACAGAACATGGGTGTGGGTGCTAGGAGAGGAGTGTGTGTGAGCGATAGAATGTGAGGTACATGCCAGCGTGTTTACAATCATATTCATGGATGCAAGTGTCAAATGGCAGACAGTCAGAACTTCTGAAACTTGGGGAGCTGGTCCAAGTGAGGAGCATGAGAAGAACACCCATTGGTGGGCAGATTTGGATCATTTCAGGGAAGTGGGCATTCCATAGGACCAAGACTTGCCAGGTGTCACCTTGGAACATAAGTTCCCCAAATAAGTGGCTGCCCTAAGATGTCACTCTCACCCTTCCCACATGCTAACTGTTGCTTGATCTTGTGTAAAAGGTCACCATTCTAAAAGCTGACATGATTGCAAGCATCTCTTGCTAATGCTGCCACTGGCATCTCCTCTTTGGCCGTGGCTTGACTGAGGATCAGGAGGGATGTGGAAGGACTTGGTGGTGATGGGGCAGGAAGGGAGACCCTGTCCAAACCCTACACTTGGACCCCATACCTTTTGCATACCTCTGTGCATATGAGGCAACTTCCTAGAGATGCTACATTTCAGGTCCCCTACCAGTTAAGAGATGGAGTTCAGCGATTTCAACAGGGCATAAGAACTAGCTGCCAGCACACAAAGAAAGCCCTTAGAAGAATGTTTAAGCTGAAAATAATGGCACTCATGATTAAAACGTCCTGCCTGGGTCAGAGCAAACCCTGCTATGGTAAATAGAGCTGCAATGAATATAGGTGTAAGGAAGGGGTTTTTGTATTGTATTTTTGTGTTCCTAGGGTATATTCCTAGGAGTGGTATAGCTGGATCGTATGGGAGCTCGAAACTGTGGTACATATACACAATGGAATACTATGCAGCTGTCAGAAGAGATGAAGTTATGAAATTTTCCTACACATGGATGCACATGGAATCTCTCATGCTGAGTGAAATAAGTCAGAGAGAGAGAGAGAAACGCAGAATGGTATCACTCATCTATGGGTTTTAAGAAAAATGAAAGACATTCTTGAAATAACAATAATTTTCAGACACAAAAGAGAAAAGAGCTGGAAGTTCTAGCTCACCTCATGAAGCTCACCACAAAGAGTGATGAGTTTAGTTAGAGAAATAACTACATTTTGAACTGTCCTAATAATGAGAATATATGAGGGAAATGGAGAGCCTGTCCAGAGTACAGGCGGGGGGTGGGTGGGAGGAGGGAGATTTGGGACAATGGTGATGGGAATGTTGCACTGGTGATGGGTGGTGTTCTTTAC
>PVKC010012821.1:0-23468 GCA_004027635.1 Crocidura indochinensis
CCAAAAAACTGCCCACTGCGCTATTGCTCTGCCCTCACCCTCACTGGAACATTCTTAGAGAGTTGCAACTGAAAGGTCTGTTATCATTTTGTCTTTCCTTAGGACCTTTTGCTGCCTTTCCAGTGCTCCCAATAAGCTAATTTTAGTATCTCTCTTGTGTAAGCCCAATGATATATGACCAGTTTTATTTATTATTTTTTATTTGAGATACCATGATTTGCAATTTTATTGTTAGAGGAATTCATGCACGTAACATTCCAACAATGCATTATCAATCAGTGGCAGTCTGGGAACAAGATGGATGCCCTTGTGCCAACCATGACACTGGGAGCTTCCCAGCAATAAATACTCAGAAAGGCATTTTTCCCATTTTATCAAACCTGAGCTCAGTCTTAGGGAAATGCACACTGGGACCTCCAAAGTGAACGGAGCAGCCCTGTTGGGCCTCCAACACATCCTCTAGGCCTTGTTAGGGATGCAAACTGCTGCATCCAGTAGCAGGATCAGCGCACAGCGCCTTATCTTTTCAGTCACGTTTGATCTCATCTGTGAGAAATATCTATAATAATCAGAAAATGTTCTTCTGGTCACACCTGAGTGCTGAAACTTTTCTGAGGCACAGCTTAGAACTATTACAGGGGGGTGAAAAATGAGGGTGACAGTTCAAAATTTGAAAACAAACAAAAATACAACGAAAATATCAGCTTTCTGGAAGGCCAAGCATTGTAAACAGTTACAAAAGACCCCAATTGCCTGGAGAATCCTATTAAGGTGTGTTAAACCTCCAACTCTTAGCTATAAACCCTGGGGGAGGGTCAAAAGGAACACCCCCTGTACCAGGGCCTCATCTCCGGGGTTAGTAGATGTTTCCTGCCTTAAATAACTTACACTAAGGCAGAATTTAGGAGGTCTCACCCTGATGTTGAGGGCAGAACCCATAGCTTAAATGTAGTGTATTTCTTGATGATCCTTGGACCACCCCTATGCACACCCGGAAGCAATGCTCCATAAGTCCAACATGTGATTTGTAACAGAAATTTGCCCTTTTAAAATCATTGCTAGCATCAAAAGAGTAACCCAAAGCCACTACTTTTGTACAAAGGCTAGATACTACATTCTTTCCCTTGAAACACAGGAGTAAAATTACCCTAAAACACACACACACAAATATCCATACTATTCAGTTTTCTTCTTTAGGTTGGAGAGCCAAATGACTGTGTCTCCTTTGCACAAATGGAGGTGAAGTTTGTTATTCTCTGGGTCAGAGTAAGGGCCGAATTACAAATTTCCTCATTAGGTGAGAGGAAGCAGCATTCACCTTTTAAACCTCAGTTTCCTTCTCCCTCATATTTTTGAAGGTGGAGTTTAAAAATTTTGCAGAAGATGTCCCAGCTTGTGGCTTGACTCTAAAGGGTTTGCATACAACTTTTTTTTATTAAACACATTTTATCCCAATCTAGGGGCTTCATCTTATTGAATTAAACAACAGGTTAGGATTACAGTAAAAGAGGAATTTTCTTGCATGGTCCTGCCAAATTTACTTTTCTTAAGTTTTTTTTTTTTAAATTTCTGTCATTGGGCCACACCCAGAAGCTCTGTGTTCTGGCAGGCTTTGGTTGAACCCAGGTTAGCCACTTGCAAGCCAATGTCCTACCCTCTGTGCTATAGCTCCAGTCTCCAAGTTATATGTTTTTTTAAATGGAAGGTTAAATGTTGGTATAGGAAAACCAGTCTTGGGTGAAGGACAAAAACTGGTCTCAAAAATAGAGGTTGAGGGGCCAGAGCCAGAGTACAGCAGACAGGACACTTGCCATATAGTCCATATGGTCCCTTGAGTCCCCAAGGACATCTACAACACAATCACAATATTCCAAAATAACTTGGCCCAAGAATCATATAAATCAAACCCCTAAGTAGCTAGGTATAATTATTATGGCAGATAACCTGCTTAACAAGCAAACCAATAATTAGAAATTTGGGCCCCAGGGTATTTACAGAATCACAAATTTCCACAAACCCTGGACCTCTGTTTCTGCCAAAGAGACTTAGTGGCCAAACCTCCAGTGACCAAAGAAAGATCAAAATGGGCCCAGTAGTTTCCTAGAGACCAGACTATGGAAACAGAGAGATGGCAAGGTCAGCACTTTCAGCTAAGTGTCAGCTGTTGGCTATAGATTGTATTCAAGCTGAGGCAAGAAGTTCCTGACTCTTTTCTGGTGAGTTTTCTAAGATACTAAGAGGAAGTGAATGGAGAAAAGATTTCTAAGAGGAAATGAATAGAGAAAAGATTAACAAGTGAGTTCGAAATTGTTTAATGAAAATTAGGAATGCGGAAGAGAAAAATTCAAGATTTTCCCATCCCAGAAATATTTTTGTGAAATAAAGTTCTTACTAAGAAACTTTTCTTTATATAGTTGCGCGCGCGCGCGCGCGCGCACACACACACACACACACACACACACACACACACACACACAAAAGATCAGTGTCACTACATGAAAGGACAACATGTGCTACTGTTTGTCTTCTCAAAATTCATTCATTCTTATTAGACTGACTTACAAAATAGGTCAACTCGATTTTCATGTTAGAGATCATATATTATTTAACTATGGGAAACAAGTTTTACATTTGTATGATAAGCGATTGCATTTTTTTTTAAATTAGGCACACTGTTTACAAAAGACAAATATACTCAAAGGTAAAGTTTTAACAGCTGAATGAGACTTTTCTTCTTATCTTGTCATTGGTAGTTTACTGATTACTTTCTTAGGTAGATGGATAGAAAATTAAGAAAAATACTGAATGTACATGTATTTTTTTGTTTAATAAAAAAGAACAAACAAAACAACTTGTAAAATATTTAAGGATGATATCTGAAACATTTGTATATTAAAATATTGGCATCCTTCTAAAAGTGTGGCAGTTGGTTTGAGATTTTTTTGCTTCTTTTTTATTAGGAAATTACAATAAATTGGAGATAAAATGTAAAATTAATGAACTAAAACCTATAGAACTTTTTATAAACCTCTAGAAAGTTTTATAGAAAGTATTAGAAAGTATAGTTTATAGTTTTATTAACCTATAGAATTTTTTATAGAAAGTATTAGATGTACTTTGGTACTTTGTTTAAGAAAAAAATTGACCATTTGTAATCCTCTTAGTAAAAATATAAAGAATAACAAAGTTATCAGGAAGTGATATCTAATGAGTTTCTTCTTTTTTTTTTCCTGCTGTGCCCTTGGTTTCAGAGCTATATGTGCCAATGGAAGATAATTCTCTACCTTTTTTATATAGTCAAATCATATGATGGTAAAGTTAAAGTTACACATAAATGACTTAATATATAAATGATATATCTGTATATAGCTTAAATATGCCTTCAATAGACAGGAAAAATATAAATATATAGAGATGAATAATAGTTGATATTATTCCATCATGTGGTCCCTTTATTAATTATTGATGAAGCAGATATGAATGAACAATGATAGACCAAATATTTTGATATAAGAGAGCAGTATTTCCATGTATACAAAATCATTTTTTCATTGTCTTGGCTTTAATCTAGAAAAATAAAATTAAAACTCTTACCAAATAAGTGGAACTTCTAAAATTTACACCAATTGATGTGGTCTCACCTGCAGGAAAATGTTTGTCTAAAGTGTCTGTTTTTTCTAGCAGCATAAATCATTATCTTCTATGTTTTTATTCTTGACTATATATACAAAATACGTACTTAAATACTACTAAATAAATACTACTTTATGACTTCCGTATACATAAGCACACAAATGTACACTCATATTTACACAAACACACAATGATTTTTAGAAACTGATTTTAGGAAGTCATATTTGATATGTGTTAGCATTTTCACTTTAGGGTCAAGTCATCTTTAATCTCAGATGAAAAATTTGGCCCTCTGACTACTTGGTTACAATAGAAGATGGAGGGTTCTATATTGCTCTGTTTTTACATATATTATTCTAGATTCAGCATTGGGATTACTAATGAAAATCCAAAACAATTTCCTACATATTTCTGGATCAGGGCAATAAATATAATAATTAGCAGGAACACAATCATACAATCATGACAAATATTGTACTCATTTGTTTGCACTCTTTAGTCTGTGACAATTTCATTTCTATCCACATATTTTGAGATAGCAAGGTACATACAATGTATGTCAATTCGAGTGATCATTTTCTCACTTCAGAGAAAAGTGCCTCATATTAATTGTTTGACAGACTACTACAATGTTTGTGTGTGTGTTTAGCTTTGGGCCACACCTGACAGTGCTCAGAGGTTACTCCTCAATTTGCAAGCAAGAATCACTTCTGTGTGTGCTCGGGGGACCATATGAGTTGCCAGGGATTGAACCCAGGTCAGCTGTGTGCAAGACAAGTGCCTTAACCACTGTGCTACCCATTGTACTAATTGTATCCACTATTTCAGTTCCAGTCACTAAAATCTTAAGCAAAATAGTGCAATTATTTTTATGATATATCAATATATATCAATGGCATTTGCTATTGATTTTGATGCTCTTATTTTTCTCATATTGATTATTGATCAGTTTACTTAAAATTTTAAACTAATATTGATTTACTTATTTCAAATTAATCTGTTTTAAGGCTTTTGTTAAATAATTTGTCCCTTTTTAAGAGCACACACATCAATTTGTGTTAATCCCTACCTTTATTTATTAATACATATTTAAAAATCCTTACAAATTTTTGAGTACAAACGAATTACTTTCTTGTTCGCATATATTATAATAATTCAAGTAACTTGTTGCTTTAAGAATATATGTTATCTAATTTACTTAAAATGGTGCATGGAGATAGTTCTATTGTTTTGTCATTTTCTCCTAGCAAGTGAAGATTTTTAAGTCAATGTATGTGATATTTTATGTTAAAAATTATTCACATAGATGATTATTATACAGGTACTCTTAATATAGTGTTCAAAATATTCTCAGGAAAGTTTTAATTTCTGATTTGTTTGATGTAGCACTATTTTATAATACAGTATAATTGTGGGTATCTTCATCTACATGTAAGTAATTATCATTGCACTTGCCACCAAATAACAGTCACTAACCACACGGTCAAATTATCCCTTATTCTTTCCTTCCAGCCTATCTTCTGCAAAAAGTAGTTTTCAGTGCAAGTGGCAATTTGTTATTTTCTTTTATTGTTTGCTTTGTATATTTATATCCCAAGTGAGAGTAGACTTATGTGTAACAAATGATGAAACTGCTGTAATCAAACTTGTGTAGTTGTAGTGACATATAGACAGGTGTATGAGTTCATGTATAATGAATAGGTCTTTAAAGATAAACTTCATGATCTAGACTCAATAATATTTTATTTATATCTTAAATATTTTATACGTGTATCTTTTATTGCTTTGAGTAAAGTGGAAGTACTAAAATTTAACATTCTCACCTGTCAGTATTCACTTAACCGAGGCAAGTCATTACAAGGGTTCCACTAATGTTAAATTTCTAAATCATTATTCACATTTATAATGAGGATGTTAGTTTCTACCTTCCTGATTATTTTATGGAGTACAGGTGGTAAGATAGTTAAATAGCAATATTTTTGTTCAAGTATTGTTGTCTTTTCTTTCAGCTAATATCAGTTAGATATTAAGAAGGACTATGATTAATATCACTACAAGTGATTTTCTACTCATGGGGTTTTCGGCCAATCCTGAGCTAGAAATCGTCTATGCTTCTTTGATCTTAGTCTTATACTTACTGGCTTTAACTAGCAACATCCTCATCATCACCACCACTTCCATGGATGAGAGTCTCAACTCCCCCATGTACTTCTTCCTGAAGCATCTCTCCTTTCTGGATATGTGCTATATTTCTGTGACTGTACCGAGATTCATTTACAACTCTTTCATGCATAACAGAAATATTTCCCTTTGGGAATGCACTTTGCAATGCTTTGCTTTCATTCTCTGTGCCTCTACTGAGACTTTATTGCTCACGGTGATGTCTTATGATCGCTACGTGGCCATCTGCTATCCACTGCATTATGACAACATCATGGATGTTAGAACCTGTGTCCATGGAATCATTGGCGTCTGGGTCGGTGGAGCCATCTTTGGAGTCATGCATGCAGCAGCCACTTTTTCCATCCATTTCTGTGGTCCTCGGATCATCCACCAATTCTTCTGTGACATCCCCCAGATCATGAAACTGTCCTGCTCTAATGATTATCTGGGTGAGGTTGGTGTGATTGTCTTCTCTGCTTTGCTGGCCTTTATCTGTGTCTCCTTTATTGGGTATTCCTATATGCACATATTTTCTTCTGTGCTGAGGATCAAATCAGCCGAGGGCAGAACCAAGGCCTTTTCCACTTGCCTGCCTCACCTCTTTATTGTCATATTATACATATTCACTAGTGCCTTTGAGTTTTTGAAGCCGCATTCTGACTCTCCAACTGCTTCGGACATTTTGCTCACTATTTTTTATACAGTTGTTCCGCCAACATTCAATCCAATGATCTATAGTCTAAGAAATAAAACCATAAAGTTAGCTCTAGGAAAACTTTTCAAAAGAAAAAAATCATACATTTTTTGAGGTTGTTTATTATTTCTCATTGGAACACAAGTTCAACTATAATCGCTAAATTCAAAGCAGTAAATTAAGAAATTTATTATTTATTTTGGCTTTGGGTCGTACCTAGCAATGCTTACTTTGGCCCAGGGATCACTCATGGTGGGCTTAAGGTATCGATATGAGGTGCAGAGAATGGAATCCGGGCCAACTTAGTTGAGGGCCACTAAATTATGTCTCTGGTCCTATCCATAAGACATACAAATTAATAAATTTAAATAAAATATTAAATAATTGTAGAAAACATTTTCTATTGGGAAATATGATATATCTATAAACAGTCTGAATAGTAAAATATTTTGCAAATAAACCCATAGAAACATTACCCTTGTAAATATAGTAAATTCAAATTTCAACCTGAGAAGACAGACATGGAAATAACTTCTGTAAGCTCTGAAAAGGTCAGGTTGATTAATATTGACTTCTCAGATGATAGAAAGCAGTGAAAATGAACTTTATTCTCATTTATCTAAAGTTACACAGAATATATATGACTAGAAAAATAAAGTTACACGGAGTTGTTAGGACATTATATTCAATGATGGGTAAAGATGGCCTATGCTCTATCAACTATCATTGACCTTTTGGAAATTAGCAATTAACGATATGTTGGGCTTCAATTACACATTCAACCTGTAACTTCATCATTTCATTATTTATTCTCTTCAGATAAACTGAGTTATTTTGTATATGGGAAAAGAGGATTTAAATAATTAACAGAAATACCCAGCTTTAAAAGGTAAAATAACAAAAGAAATAGAATAATATTGAGAAATACAGATATTATGAGTAGTGTGAGAATAAGAATTGATAATTCAAACTAAGTAAAAAGATCTTATATAATACATGGTAGAACTAAAATAGGAAAGTTAGATGATGGAGGCAGCAGCAGATTAAATAAAGAATGAGAACTGGGGAACTGAAAGTTAGGCTTTATTTATTTATATTGATTGAGAATTTGTAGTTTACTATACTGTTGATAATAATGGTTTGTTGTGCACATATTTCCAATACCACACCCATTACCAGTGTATTCCCCCTCCTTTCCCAAGTACCTGAAGGCTTTTTTCCCCCAAGGTCTCCCAGCTCACAAATTCAATTGAATGAGTCAGTTCTCCCATTATGTCATTTTTGGACCTTTGTTTTGAAAGTTAGGTTTTATTTTTTTATTTTTATTTTTTTGAAAGTTAGGTTTTAAATGGAAAATTATGCCAATTGACTCATCTAAGAATAAATTTATAGGTACAAATTTTATGAAAGTACAAGATAATAAAAATAAAATTTAAACACATACAATGCAGATTTTACTGTTAGGATATATACATTTTATGCTCTATTGAAAAGACTATTTTTCCTTGCTGTGAGGTAGAGTCTTGATTTATTTTATTAGTTGGAACAACCAACTAAATCAATGAGTGATTTTGTTTTTTGGGTAAATTGTAGTGGCATTGTTGTTGGTAATTGGATGATAATATATAGGTGGAGTGTTGAATCAACTTAGTTAAAATAAGTGTTCATACTGATATCAGACTGTTGATAACTTCATTTCACAGTTTTGTTTGTATCAGCAGTCTAACTTTAATAACTAGTACTTTATGATAATAGAAAAACATTAGTCTTTTGATATATCTTAGTCAGTTTTAGTATTTCAGTTTCTGAAACATGCCTACTGAGATTTTGATTGGAATTTTGTAATTTCTAGAGATGAAGTAGAGAATTGGGATCTTAAAAATACCATATCTTTAATTCTAAAGGTGCTAAGATACTTTATAACATTATTTACATCAAAATATTTCTATCCAATGAGATATGCTCTTCAGTGTAATAATTTAATAAAATTTAAATATTTTTTCATATTGATTTATAATTAGAATTAGTTTTCTCCTTTTGAGAGAGTATTTGATTTATTGACTCTATATGCAATGGCTTTGCTTAAAAGTCATAAAAGAACTCTATATAAAAGAACTCCATAGATTTATTTTTTTGTTTGTTTTTGGAACACACCTGGCTGAGTTCAGGGTTTACTTCTGACTCTGAATTCAGTGCTCAGTTCTAACAGGGTCAGGACCATATTGAACTGAGTTTGGCCACTTGCAAGACAAGTTCTCTACCTCCTGTACTTCTCTCCAGCCTCTAGAATTTTATAGATCAAAAAACATTTTTGATGTACATGTCAATATAAGAAGTTTCGTTTTATTCCTTTCTAGAATTAATTCATTCTGCAATTTTTGATTTGTAGTTAATGTATAAATAATTATAATAAGCATAGTGATAAAAACAATCTCAAGCAAGAGATTATAAATGACATAAATTATAAATAATAGTTAATTACTTTTCATTTAATTCGTTTTGTTTCTTTGCAAGATACCTGTTGGTGTCTAAGGCTTACCTGTATTCAGCAATTACTTCTGGTGGTGCTTGAAGGACCATATGTAGTCCCGGAGATTGAACCCAGATCAGCTGGATGCTACTTAAGCACCTTACTTGCTTTATTATTTCTGTAGTTCAGTTAAAAATTTTTAAAACGGTTGCTATTTATTCTTCAAAAATAACAAATTTAGGTTGATTTCATTTTTGGTTTTGGACCGAACCTGGCAATGCTTGGAACCATATAGCATGCAGGGGATAGAATGTGGCTCAGCCACATACGAACAAGTGCCCTACTCATTAGACTATTTATCTTGCCAAGGATAATTTGTTTGTTTGTTTATTTGTTTGTTTATTTATTGGCTTTTGGGTCACACCTGGTGGCATTGAGGGGTTACTCCTGACTCTTCACTCAGAAATCAATCCTGACAGAGACCATATGGGATGCTGGGAATTGAATCAGTGTCCATTCTGGGTTGGCCACGTGCAGAGCAAATAGCGTTCTACAGTGCTAGCTCTCCGGCTCAAGGTAGTCTATTTTTATTCCCTACTTATTTGTATGAATAACTTGAATGTGAGACGTGTAATTATTTTTTCCAAAATTCACATTACTTATTATGTGAAACTAGAATTCAGGCACATAGTAATAATATAAAACCTAGAACTCAACCTTAGTATTCATTCAGTATAATTGAATTCTGGTCCTTTTTCTTAACACTAGACAAAAGAAATAAATAATTAACAGAATATTAAGAAAGCCGAACCTTCAAAAATGGGATAAAGTCACAATCAATTTAATAACATAAACAAAGCCTTCGACTAAATTTAGCATTCTTTCACGGAAGGAACACAATAAATCAAGTGTAAAAGGGAATGCAACAAAATAGAATAAAAATCGTAATATAAATTGCTTTTTAGATACTGAATCATGCAATGAAGTGTTCTTTTTATTTTTAAATTTGAATTCGTTTTATGAAAACATATCTGATTCATGTAACTTGAATTTTATATTATATTCATAATTTATGATAGAATAAATTTGTATATATTTGTAGCCAGTTTGAACATCTCTTATTTTTTTGTAACATAATTATTTATTTTAAAATAGTCCTTAGCCAATATTTCAATGCCTCAATCAAAATCATTCAAAATGCCTGACATGGTTATCTTAGAAGACAACATCATGTACATAGGAGAAAATATCATTTTTCCTTTTTTACCTGAATGTCATTATGTACACCAGAATGATAAGTAGAAAGAGTTTTCTGTCCAAGAATTATCATCTTGTCCTATAGCCAATTTCACTCAGTAACTGACTATGGCTAATTTCTTGATTGGTGTATTTCTTCTCATGGAATTTAGTCCAAATTAGAAACCCTACATGTTTTTTTTTTGGTTCCTAGCCTCCTACTCATTGGCTTTAATGGGAAGTATTCTTATTATCACTTCAATTACTGTGTATGACAGTCTCAAAAATCTCACCCATATTTTAGCAGCATCTCTCCTACTTAGACCTGTGCTATATTTCAATGACTGTCCCAAGATTTATTTGCAACTCTCTCACGCGTTGTACAAATATTTCCCTCTGGGAAGGCATATTGCAGTGTTTTGCTTTTGTTGTCAGTGGTTGTGCTGAGGTGTTCTTGCTCACAACAAAGTCTTATAATCACTATGTGGCCATCTGTCTTCCTCTGTGCTATGCAGTTATCATGAATATTAAGTACCTGTGCCTATAGCGTCGTTAAAATTTGGGCCAGTGGGACCATCATCAGTCATTCATAGAGGAGCTACTTTCTCCATCCATTTGTGTTGCCCGCAGATCGCCCACCAGTTCTTTATGATACCCCCAAATTATGAAACTCTTCAGCTCTAGTAACTACATCATTGAGGTGGACGCTTCTATTGTTTTGTCTTTGAGGACCTTTATTTGCGTTATTTTTAGGATATTAAGGATATTTTAGGATAGCCTATGTGTGCATGTTTTCTTCAGTGCTAAAGGCTCATCCTCTGTGGATAGAGTTAAGGCCTTTCTATGTATCTTCCTCATCTTGTTGTTGTCATATTATTTATTTCTACAGGTTTTTAGAATTTTAAAAGCCTCATTCAGAAACGCCAACTACTCTGGACATTTTGCTCACTGTTCTCTTCACAGTTACTTTTCCAACTCTCAATACAGTGATCTATAGTCTGAAAATGAAAGCCATAAGTTAGCTGTAAAAAATGTTAAAAAAAAAGAATGATATATCTTTCTTTTTTAGAAAAGTCTTTCAATTCTTAGTTGGGAGAAAATATGTTAAATTCAAAACACATTGAGTTTTAATAGCAGACTAAATAAAAAATTAAACCAAAATAAATAATTGTATAAAAATATTTATATGGAAAAACTTTCATATGTAAGTTATTCAAGTAATAAAAAAGACTCATATTTATTGTTCTGTAAGTATCATCTTTAAAATATAGAAGATTAGCTTTTGGTGTACACAACCAATATGATGTATAAATTTCTGTAATATTAATTTGAAATTTAATAGATTATTTTTTTCTGTAATGATGGGAAACAGAGAAACATTCATTTCTCATTTGCCTAAGTTACACTGAAGTTTTGGGTATTGCATGATAATTTCTGTTTTTATCCTTCTAAAATATTTAATAGCTACAATGATTCCAAATCACTTAATAATAAAGTTTCAAGCATACAATGAGTCAAATATGTACCAGTCATCCTCTTACCACCAATGTCCCAAGGTTGGGAAAAATGAATAAGTCTGTACTTTTAAAAATTAATTTATTTAAATGATCATAATTAGAAACTAATGTTAAAATGCACAAAATTTTACAAAAACAATTATGAACTTCACATCTTTACTGCAACAATATAAGAAAAGCATCATTTTTCAATTCTGCCTTAAGATGCTCATTCATTTAATTTTTAAATATCCTAAAATATACTATGAACAGGAAAAATGGTACAGATATTTCAACAATAGAACACATTCTGCTCCTCTGTTAATTATTGTTTTCTGAAATTTAAGCTGAACAGACAAAAGGGAAGTATTTGGTGACATTTTAGACTATGGTCTTAATTTTAAAAGAAATTGTCGAGTTCTCTTTGTAATGACAATCTAAACCAGTTGAGGGCTGTATTAATAAAAATCCTCAATATTTTAGTCTAATAGTTCAATTCATTAAAATTCACAGACATTATAAAAGGACATAACACATTTTTTTGTGGTTAATACAGGTCTGGGGTCAGATTTTTCCTTACATAGGTCCACCAATCCCATTTTTAGAGATTCAGACTCACAGATTCAACCTCCAACAGCCTGAAGAAACATTTTTCATCACCAGCAAGTCAGCACTAGAATTACATTACACTATTAATGTTAAAGACTGACCCTTCGGTTGCGTTTTCCCTGCAACCTGGAGAATATTGGCAATATCATATAATGTCATATGTGTTTGTTATTTTCTCTCCTGCTTGTCAACAGAAACACATTTTGTACTATGAAGACAATGAAAATTGATTCATAAAGACATAACTTGAAGTTATATCTTATCCAAGAAGATAAGCAAACCATTCATCTTTAAAAATGCTTCGGACAATGCATAATTGTCAAAACCAATACTAGGAAACAGACTTTTTAGAGAAAGCAGAGGTAATTTCAGAAGGCCACCTTACTTCAAGTGCAGCAGTGAAAAGGCGATGGTTTCATATGTAGGCTAATTTTTTTATTTTATAATAAAATATTATATGTTCTTTTTGTATTTGTATTTACATTTCACTTACCTGTAAGATTTTTGTGTTTTTCTACTATAGGATTTAAAAACCTTTTAATATTAATTAGGAAATTTAGGCCACTGTTCAATTGATGTGGCTGCAAATGAAAATCTGGCCCAAGTGTTTTCTAATTCTAATATCTGACTTAATGTATAAATAATTACAATAGCCATACTAATTAAGAACCAAACTCAGCCAACTCTCAGCTCCAGCACCAAATATTCTCTCAACTGAAGATGAGAAACCCTCTATGATGGGAGCTAGGTGACAGACCCCCAGAACTAACCCCTCAACAGGAACATGGGCAACCTCTCCACTTCAGCCAGGCTTAAGCAGAATGGTGAGTCCAGGGGTGGGGACTGGAGTTGGGGAAGGGACCACTAGCCAGTCTCTTGACTTGGAGGACCATATCGGATGCCGGGGGATCAAACCTCATTCCGTCCTGGGTCAGTCGCGTGTAAGGCAAATTCCCTACTGCTACGTCATTGCTCTGGCCCCTGAAAACTGATTGTTTTTAAGAATCCTCTATATACAACTTAATCTATGAAGTCTTTCTCCAGTTGAGTACACCTTCACCAACCACGATTGGCCTAAGGAAAGAAAAAGGAAAACCTTTACATCAGACTTCCCAGCTTTATTCTTTTATTTTCAATTTAGTTTTATTTCTTCTTTTCTTTTTTATTTCTGTTAAGTGTTTTGTCCCATATCACCTGAGTCAACTTTACAAAGGCAATCCAAAGATCAATCCTCTGTGTGTATATATGTTTTTGTGTGCATGTGTTCGACATACCAATGTCAGTCTAATATCCATCTACAATAGATATAATGTCTATGCTGTATAATGTTCTCCATCTGATCTTAGATAACCCCTTCTTCTGCCCTTTGCTCACCACCTTACAAACCCTTTTCTAGCCCTCCATGTTATTTCTCCACATTTAACCTTTTTCACCTTCAGTCCTTAACTCCTCAAGAAGCAAAACACTTTCCCCACCCTAACCAGGTGCCAACCAGTGCTCAAAGTGAAAAGATAGATTCTCAACATGAAAAGAAACCAACATTAAGCTGCTACTGATTTGCTCTTCACATCCCCTCTTCCTTTATCTCCTTCACCGTGAACTTTTGCTTGCTACCAGATTCGAGGGCTGAGAAGTCTCCCACTTGAGGATACTTTCTGATATGTGACTTCTTGTAGCCATCTTCCTTAGATGCCACAAAACCAAATCACAGGCTGAAGTTGAGCTCCGGATCTTACACCTTCCCCGCATATTTCAAAAGATGGAAAAAGGACATATAAATCTCCTCTGATTATCTCTTTAGTACATTCCTTTAATAGGAGAAATCATTATCGAATATCTTATGTAGCGGCAAGTTATCTTATACTTGGGATCTGTTTAGTATGGAACTCTAGTAGACATGTCTTTGTTTAAAGTTCATGTAAGAAAAAGGTTATGGGGATTGTTGATCTTGATACCTCAGTCCCCACATGCACCAGTAATAACTTGTAGCATTATTCCTTTTTGAATAGACACATTAAAGTGCGAAAAGTTTACATATACAAACAAGTTCTTATCTAATAGAGATAAGACACAACATTTTATACTGCAGTAAGATCTCACATCCTGAACACTTGGCATAGTGGCTTGGCTTAGACTTCAGTTGATCAGACATTGACCAGTTCAGATCAGACATTGACCAGTCACCCCTGAACCCTGGATACCATCTACAGAAATAAACAGGGTCTCTCTATACCATCACCATGACTAAAAGCTCTACCAAGGAAGGCCCCACTATTGCCAAAGACAGGCATTCTACTTTTCTCACTCATTAGCAGTGTCATGTTAGTTGTTAGTGTAGTTATTTCTTTAAGAGCATTCACCACTCTTTGTGGTGAGTTTAATACTGTGAGCTGGTCCTTCTGGTCTTTAATTCTATTATCTCTGGCCTTATTTCTATAATGTCTTTGTTTTTTTTTCAAAACCTATAGATGAGTGAGACTATACTGTTGTCTATCTCACTCCTTCTGACTTATTTCACTCAGCATAATAGATTACATGTACAATCATGTATAGGAAAATTTCATAACTTCATCTCTCCTGACGACTGCATAATATTCCATTGTTTCTTTAGCCATTCATATGTTGAAGGGCATCTTGGTTGTTTTCAGTTTGGCTATTGTAAATAGTGCTGCAATAAATATAGATGTGAGAAAGGGATTTTTGAATTGTATTTTTGTGTTTCTAGGGTATATCCCTAGGAGTGGTATAGTTGGATCATATGGGAGCTCAATTTCCAGTTTTGTGAGGAATCTCCATGTTGTTTTCCATAAAGGCTGGACTAGACAGCATTCCCACCAGCAGTGAATGAGTTCTGTTTTCTCCACATCCACACCAGCACTCCTTGTTCTTTTCTTCTATTTTCTAGAAGAGCTTGAAAATGGTGTGTAGAATGTCCTTTCTGAATGTCTGAAAAACCATACTAATGAGTCCATATGGCCTGGGACTTTTATTCTTGGGAAGAATTTTTGTAACTGAAAATTTTATTTCTTTGATATAAATGATTATGTTAAGTTTCTACTTCCTCTGACTCAGTCTTGGGCAGTTGTAGAAATTTATCCACTTCTAGGTTATCTAATTTAGTGTCATAAATTTATTCATAATAGTTTCATAATATATTTTGTTTTTCTGTGATGCTGTTATAATTTCTTTCTTTGTGATTCTGATCTAATCTATCAAAGTTAATCTCTAGTTCTTTGTGAGTATAGCTGAGATTTGTATATTTTTTAAAGACTATCAAAATAAAGCAACTCTGGGCTTTATTATTCTTTTGTACTGCATTTTGTATTTGCAGACAACATGATATTGTACATAGAAAACCATAAAAACTCCACTAAACCTGTTAAAAACAAGTAATTTGTATAGCAATGTGCAGGGCACAAAATTAATATACATGCAAGTTGCATTTTTATAAGGTGACAAAAGTTTAGAAGTGAAATAAATACAAAAATTAAAATTATTCTGGAATTAATTTGACAAAGTAATTGAAAAAAACTAGTAAGCAAAAATTACAAATCACTTCTAAAAGAAAGAAGATACATGGAAATTATATATATATACATATATATAATCATGAATTGATGGGGAGGATCAACATAATTAAAATTATCATCTCATCCAGAATAATTAACAGATCCAATGCAATTCCCATCAAAAAGCTCAGGAATTTTTTTTAGGAAATAGAATAAATGATTATAACCATAAAGCATCCATTATAGCTAAAGAAATCCTAAAGATTAAGGCAATGACATTGTATTCACAGACTTCAATCATTATAACAAAGGGACAGTAGATAAAATTTTATGGTACAAGAACAAAGACAGAACTCAAATCAATGCAATATCATTGAGATCCATGACATAGAACCTCAGATATATGGGCAGCTCATTTATAATAAAATGTCTAGGAATATGAGGTAAAGGATGGGGTGCCTCTTCGACAAATGATGCTGGGAAAACTTGATAATCATATGCCATAAAGGAAAAATTGTGACCCAACTTCACACCACTCACAAAATATAAAATTTGATTTAAAAACTTGATATCACATATGTTCTAATAAAATACTGAAGAAAACATAATCCATAGGGTCTTTATTTCAGAGGAGTCATTGACAATAAAATTCTATTGTACAAAATTCTGTTAGGGAAGAACACAAAAGTTAATGATTACATCCAATTAAACAGAGTTAACATTGCAAAAGAAATGGGATCTAAAATAAACAGTGTGTACCATCTTCTTACAAGACTGGTAGAGAATATTTATAGATCACAGAGCAGACCAGGGCTGATAACTAAGACAAATAAAGCATTCTCAAAGTTCCCTAAAAAGAAAAAAATAAACAAAAATAACATTCCTATTAAAAATTTTGAGAGCAGCTGAACAGAGTGTTCAGAAAAGATAACTTAAATATGGCTAACAGGCCGGTAACAAGATGTTCATAATCATCGATTATCAGCTTCTTGGTAAATTGTTGAGACACTGCTCAAAAGAATAAAATTAGAGCTGAGGGGCTGGAGAAATAGCATGGAGTTAGGGCATTTGCCTTGCATGCAGAAGGACAGTGGTTTGAATCCCGGTATCCCATATGGTCCCTAGAGCCTGCCAGGAGTGATTTCTATACAGAGCCAGGAGTAACCCCTGAGCACTGCTGGTGTGATTCAATCCCCCCCCTCACCCAAATAGAACTGGAGAGATAGAGCAGATGAGGCACTAGCCTTGTATCAGCTGACTAGGGCTGTCCTTAGCACCATATATTGTCCCCTGATCCCCACCAGTAGTAATATCTGAGCATAGAGCCACGTGTAAGTCCTGATTATAGGTATAGTATAGCAAGGTGTAGGCAACCATAAGAATTAAAAAAAAAATAAGGGTAGTTTTTATTTTGATCCTGAAAATTTAGTCCTGGGTACCTATCCCAAATTACCATAAACAAGAACAATAACAAAACATTGATGATAAAGGATATTGGCACACTATAGTTAATTGTGGCTTTCTTTATAATGGCCAAGAATTGTTATTTTATTTTATTTTTGGTTTTTGGGTCACACCAGGCAGTGCTCAGGGGTTACTCCTGGCTCCATGCTCAGAAATTGCTCCTGGCAGGCACGGGGGACCATATGGGGCACCGGGATTCGAACTGATGACCTTTTGCATGAAAGGCAAATGCCTTACCTCCATGCTATCTCCCGGGCCCCAAGAATTGTTATTAAGGGCCAGAGCGATGTCGCGGCGGTAGGGCGATTGCCTTGCACGTGGCTGACCTAGGACTGATTGTGGTTTAATCCTCCAGCGTCTTATATGGTCCCTCGAGCCAGAAGCAATTTCTAAGTGAGAGCCAGAAGTAACCTCTGAGTGTCACCGCGTGTGGCCCCAAAACCTAAAAATAAAAGAAATGCTATTCAACTCTAGAGAAACAAAACAGTAGGTTGCTACAAGTTGGATCCTGGCAACAGGATATTTGAATTGAGTGAGAAGGAAAAAGAAATACTGTCATCTGATATGTGGACTATAGGAAGCAAAGCAAGTAATTAGACTTATCAAGGGAAAGAACTCTGAGACACATATTTAAGAAAACTGTGAGGGTTAGAGAGAGAGAGAGAGAACAATATGTTTGCCTTGTGTGTGCAAAGCTGTTTTTTTTTTCCCCAACAACTCATATGGGACCTGAACACTATTGGGTATGATCCTGGAGTGAAATCAAGACTAAAGCCTGTAGCCCCAAACCGATAACAAAACCCCAGAAACAATTTCAATTTTCAATAAACAATTGGATTAATTATTACACATATAAACACAATAGAGCAATGAGAAAAGACTAATTCTTGCAATTTGCTGCAACTTGGATGGAATTGTTAAATGAAGTGAATCAGAAATAAAAGGGGAAACACAAAATGATGGCACTCATAAGTGAGCTCTAAAATCAAAACAATTTACTAGGCAATTCCCAATGGACATAACTTTGAGATAGTGTCCATAGAATTGTGATATAAAGGAGATAAAAGTTGGGAGAACTTTTGGTTAGTGGTGGAGGAATCCTGAAATTCTGGTAATGGCAGGGTAGAAGAATTGCAAGAATAAAATAATAAATTTGCATGGGGCCCGGAGATAGAGCACAGTGGTGTTTGCCTTGCAAGCAGCCAATCCAGGACCAAAGGTGGTTGGTTCAAATCCCGGTGTCCCACATGGTCCCCCGTGGCTGACAGGAGCTATTTCTGAGCAGACAGCCAGGAGTAACCCCTGAGCACCGCTGGGTGTGGCCCAAAAACAAAAATAAATAAATAAATAAATTTGCATGATTGTAAAACAGTAATAAAATTGAAATATGTGCCATTAAAAGATTAAGTAGTATGGAAGACGATTTTGGAAAATATGCAGAAATACTATCCGTGTGACATTTCATTTGTCAATGTTCCAAATTTCCCGAAAGTCAGCCACATTGTCCCCAGTTTGCTCCCTTTCCTAGCAAAACATTGTTTACTTTATATTGTTTATTATAGCTCACACTAAAATATAAAATATCCATTGCAGTAATAATTCCCTTTGTGGTGGGGGTTGTTGCTGAGACAAATGGGGTGATACAAGTGCACTGGCTTTCTGAGGTTACACATGCTACCTGTGGTGTTAGCACCCTTGGTTGTATTATTTTGGTTGTATACACTGTCATTTCCCACACTTCAACCTGCTCTGTTAGTAGGCACAAAATAATTTACTTTATAATGCTTGATACGGCAAAAATGGAATTATCAAATAATGACACCTTAAAGGAAAACTACTGGAAGTTATTATATATCACAACGATGCTATGTTCAGGATTTGCTGAGCTGGTTGGTACAAGCTGAGTCTGAGTTTAGTGAGCTAATATTTTTGTACTGCTGTTGGACTCTCAGTACTGTGAAATTTGGAGCAAATGGCTGCGCATTCTAAGAACTGGATACTCCAGAGCTTATATTTCTTTGCGATTTAGTTGTGGAACTGTGGAGTTGAGTTGTTTATATACTGGATGTTGTTGGGTGTAGGTAAGGTTGAGAGACTTGATCCATCCGTATTCTGAGAGGGTCCCTGAGTTATAAACCCAAATAATGGTCTACCTGGGAGAATCAGTGATTTACCATCTCTTTGTGATTGGTTCCCAACATATTTTCTTGATAAAAATAGCCCCTTTTATCTTTCATAGTGAAATCAAATTGTGAGATAATGATAGAACTTAATATTTACTTATAATACTGGTTCTAATCTAAAAGTATGTGACCTATCTCATATATTCTCATATGTAGGATATAAGAAACAAAGTACTGGAATAAAAAGTGACCATAAAAACAAATTCAGAACTGGTCTACAGAACTGAGCTTACTATTGAAGAAGCATGGGTTGTGGGAACAGGCAGAACATGGTAGGATGGGGTGTTGAAACTTGTATGTATAAAACTATCATTAATAGATAGCTCCCTGTGCCTAAAACTATTTAAGAAGATTTTAAAGGAATTATATTATGAGAAACTATTAAGATCAACTAAAAGACTAAATAATCAATACACTAAATTGATTAAATTATGTTGAATATTTCAGAATCAAAAATTTAACTTAGACCAGAATAATAAATAGTACAGTGGGTTAAGGTGCTTGCTTTGCATGGCAGTCAGCCTGAGTTCAATGGCTGGCATCCTGTATGTTCTATTAGGTATCACCAAGAGTGATCCCTGAATAGAGTCAGGAATAATCTCTGAAAATTCAATCTGTCCTCCAAGCCCTGAGAAACACAGCATATAGTGATTTCCAATAATTCTGTAACATGTACACAAATATAGGGAAAAAAAGCTGCATCATTTAACTGTGGTCATTAAATCAACTAAATAGAAAAACTCAGTAAGAAAACTCAACATAATTGCAAATTTTGTCTCTAAGGATTTAAGAGAATAGAAGTGTTTGATACTCAGGTGTTCTGATCTGGCCAAAGAGACGTCCTAGCCTAGCCTCTAGTGGCCAAGAAGAATTAAAATGGTATTTTTGTTCACTCAACAAATAGCTTTGATGAAAGCAGAGATCAAATCTTTGTTTAAATGTGAAGGACTTGTCATGAGGAAAGAAGCTCATGACTATACTCTGGTGAGTTTCCTAGGTTCGAGAATGATAGGACTGAATAAAGAAATGCCTATAAATCAGATATTTTGACTGAGTAAGATAAATTATGATTGTGATTTACTTGAAAGATGAAAGGAAATGCATGAACTATAAAATATCAATAAAAACCAAGTATATGGAAGAGAAAATTCTAACAACTTTTATTTTTGCTGTGATTAAATGATATGGAATTTCTATATCTCAAAGATGTCTTTATATGTAATTTAAACAAGAAGTGATTCACTGTGAATATATGGATTGAAAGATACAATTTAATATTAATCTATTCTTCCTGGATCATTGTAAAACTAACTTATAAAGATTTTGAAATAGTTTTCATATTATAAGCTATAGGCATAGTGTTCAAATTAAAACAAATATAAAAATTGATATTGCATAGGTAGTCACATCTTTTTCCACAAATAACCATATTTCTTTATTTAATAGTAACTATAGGCAAATGATGAAAGAGCAGGATTCTTTTAATAATATCTGATCATTACAACTTTCTGATTATTTTTATTTTAAAGGGGAGGGGGATATGACAGAAAGCAAATTCAGGACTCATTCTACAGTGGAAATGCTATTGGTCAGTATTTAAAATTGGGAGAATTAAGTATATATAACAAAAATTGATAAAATTCGAAAGTATATCTTCAAACATTTGTTATATATTTTTTCAATGTGTACTTTATTTTTTAAAATATTGAGTTCTATCTTTTATTTTTAATGTATATTTTATCTTTTATTATTTTATATGTCACACTTTCTTAAAATAATATTTATCTAATACAATAGTAATATAGATAAGTTTGTATAAATATGTCTCATTTTAATTTTCCATCACCTGTTTCATGGATATTTCCTAATTCTTTCACTTACCACATATCAGAGGGAATATTTGGACATAATTAATTTTTTAATTTGATTCTTTTTTAAATTTTTTTCCTATTTAAAATGAAACTAAAGCTCTGAGTGTATGACATAAGACTGATGCATTTAGGTTTTAATTTTTCCAACTTTTTTCTTTTTTTCTTTAAATGATTTTTAAATTTTATTAAGGAACTGTGATTTATAACGTTGCTGATAGTTGAATTTATTTATTTCTTTTGTGTTTATATATGTAAAATCTTTATTTAAGCACCATGATTACAAACATGATTGTAGTTCTGTTTCAATCATAAAGAGAACATCCCTTTCACCAGTTCAACATTGCCACCACAACTCCTTCCCTTTCCCAACCGTTGCCTTGAGACAAGCATTCTACTTCTCTCACTCATTAAGTTTGTCATGGTAGTTAGTGTAATTATTTCCCTAATTGCACCAATACTCTTTGTGATAAACTTCATATTTTGAATAGAGATGAGGGCCGAAAGAGCCGCTTGCAATTTTTGTTTGCTTGTTTGTTTGTTTTTGGGTCACACCTGTCAGTTGCCAGGGGTTACTACTGGCTCTGTGATCAGAAATTGCTCCTGGCAGGCTCTGGGGATGATATGGGATGCCGAGATTCAAACCACTCTTGGTCCTGGGTCCACTGTTTTCAATGCAAAGAAGCCACTACAATTTGTTATATTTAAAAATGTTAGCATACACATAAAGCAGAGATTTCGAAATTTACTTGGCTACCATTTTTCTTCCAAATAAGTAAGAGTAAACAAACTCAGCACTCTCTTTGCCAAAAATAAAATTACCTTTTATAAGGTGGATTGGACAGAAAGGGCTCTCAATTGCAGCCAAAGTTCTCCTTAATGTCCTCTATATTTAATATATTTCCCCCATCCTACACACAATTCTGATCGAAGTAAAGACAAAGTAAAGTGAGAGATTCTTATTAAAAGTATATGATTAGAAATATTTTAAAATTTCATCTAATTAGAGAATGATCTTTCTGATCCTCATTGTCAAGTGACATCTCTTTCAATTAAGACCGTATTATTTTGCAATGGTATGGAAGAAGAATTCACTAAAGAGAAACACCAACTCTATTTAATTTTATTTCATATTTGAGAAAAGAAATGATGGCTTATAGATATTTTTATTAAGAACATAAAAGAGGGGTTATTGTGAATTGAAAAGGATGAAGTTGATGAGAAGTTATTTGGGAACATGAAAGATACGTGGTTTGGAGCACATGTATGGCGATGAAAGAAGTTAACAGCATTTATCAAAATCATCACTCTACTATTGCTCTGGCCTCAAAAAATTTTAATCTTTATCATTTAAATAGCATTAAATGTAGCCTTTAGATGTTAAATTTATATTAATTTGATTTAATACATGTAATTTATAAAATGTAATCACATTTTAGAAGATTGAAAAATTTTACTTTCTTTTTTATAATAGTGAAAAAATGTATAACATTTATTGACCATCCAAAAAAATTCTAGATGACTCAGCTAAATTCTTAGATTTATCACAGATACATAAAAAATATATAGCTATATTTTTCAATATGTACGAAGCCAGACAACATCAAAGAAGGAAAAGTGAAAAACAGGAATTACAACAATTTATCTAAATGTTTAATATATAAAGCTTATATATTAATACATAGAAGCATTATATATTACATTTATGCACACAAATATTAAGCACAAATACAAATACATACATTTTTCTTTCTTCTGAGCTTAGCTAATGGAAACTTACAATCTTATTTGCAAATCATTTTTTTCTCAGAGAGTCTATTTTTTTTTATAATTTCCAGAATTAGAAGTCAGATATTTTTTTTTTGTGGTTTTTGGGTCACACCCAGCAGTGCTCAGGGGTTACTCCTGGCTCCATGCTCAGAAATTGCTCCTGGCAGGCACGGGGGACCATATGGGGCACCAGGATTCGAACCGATGACCTTTTGCATGAAAGGCAAACGCCTTACCTCCTGGGCCCCAGAACTCAGATATTTTTTATTATCAATAGAAAGCCCAGAAAAAGAGTGGCATGCATTGATTGGAAGACACATGTATGAATTGTGATATTAAAATGAATAGATGATGTCACCACTTCATATTGGGA
>PVKC010012822.1:0-23460 GCA_004027635.1 Crocidura indochinensis
AAAACTGTAGATGTCCAAATGTCGACACTGTTGATGATTATAAAGGCTGAAGTTTGATCTGTCTACAATTTTCCTATTACCAGGTAAGGACAGAATGAATATACCAAAAGATACAGAAGTCCAATCAAGTGAAAACATCTCTGGTGTATGTACTCTTATTTTGGCTTCTAGTATGTTGAGATAAATCATGAATTAAAGCTTTTTACTTGCCTTCAAATAGAATAAAAATGTACATTTCTCTTAAGATAGTTAAGAAAATTTAATAATAAATATTAGCAAAGTAAATTTTTATGTTCTTTATGATCTTGATAATTTTATAATATTGATATTCTAAAGCAGTAAAAATTACTGTGAGTTTTCTTAGGTAAAAATACCAAATAATTTTTTAGACTTATACACATATGCATTTTTTATTTTTTGCCATTCAATTTGACTTTTATACATATTTTATCTACCTTTAAAGAATTTTTCTAGTCTTTTGCTTAGTATTATTGATGCCTTTAGATTTTTTTTGTTTTTGTTTTTTCGGGACACACCCGTTTGATGCTCAGAAATTTCCCCTGGCTTGGGGGGACCATATGGAATGCCGGGGGATAGAACCGCAGTCCTTCCTTGGCTAACGCTCACAAGGCAGACACCTTACCTCTAGCACCACCTCACCAGTCCCGCCGTTAGCATTTTTTAATTAATATTTGAAAAACTTATTTTTACTATTAAGTAGATTAGTTAGATTAATTAAGTAGGATTTTATTTACTTCATTTGTATTTAATTGACCTTTATTGTGCATTTTATAATGAAAAGAAATTTTATGATATTTAAAATTCAAAACTCATTAAGATTAAAAAATAGGAATGTATATGGGAAGATATACCTCAATATATATGAAGATATAACTCAAACTAAAGGGTATATCTTTATAGTTATAAAGTTTACAACAAATGGGGAGAAAAAGTGGGTTAGAGAAAGTGATCAAGGTGAATTATTTTATTCTGTGTATTTGAAATATAAATTAACAGAAAGATAACATATTTATGTTTATTAGTTATAATTCCTTAAGTTCTATTTTATATTTAATTCAAAGGCATTCATGACATTGTTGAACAGCTGTGGATGACTTAATAATGTAAAAGTTTCTGAGAAATGTGTTTTTAGACAATCTTTTCATTACGCAAATGTTCCAGAGTAGTTCGTACATTAATTTAGTGGCGTTAGACATACATAAATCATAGTGTGCATCTTATGTCTATTGAGGCAGAAACTTCTACAGACAATTATAACACAATATCATCTGTGCATATAATAATCATATTAGTTAGAAAAATACAGCAAAAGAAGACAAAAAGGCAATAGAGTGTTAAAACCATCATAATATATGTTTACTAAAACATTTTATGTAATACATGAGTATTCTTATTTGGAATAGATCTGTGAACAGAGTAGACATTTCTTTGAAGTCTATATTTAGGTAGAGGGAGTTTTACAGTAAATGTAAGCATATAGCTAAATGAATACATGATTCATTCAGTAATAATGATGTTTAAAACCTCAATGAGAAGTACAGAAACACAGGCCACGGAATATAAGTAAAAGCTGCTGATTAAATGGGGCCAGTCTTGAGATAATGAGATTAATAGATAGAAAACTGATTTGTGTATTTGAAATATAAATAACATATTTATGCTTATTAGTTATAAGTTCTTAAGTTTTATTTTTAATTTAATTCAGAAGGCATCCATACATGACGTGTTGAGCAGTTATGGATGACTTAATAATATAAAAGTTTCTGAGAAACTTTTACAATTACCAATTACAGCTGGGAAAAAATGTCAGGCAGAATATCTGGATCACAGACATGATAAAGAAGTAATCTGGGCACATTAAAAGAGGATGCTAGATAGAAGACAGAAAAAGAAGACTCCTATAGACAATGTTTATGACGTGTGGAATAAAGGGAGGGGAAGCTTTACAGGGTTTTGAGTAGATATGCATCTCTTCTTGACATATAGTACTTTTTGACTTAAAAATTACTTTGGGGAAATTTCTTTTGTGAATGGTATTTCTTTATTGAATTAGTCTCCCCATAGATAACATTATAAATGCTGATCAAAATAGAGAAATTAACCGAGAATCAAAAGCAGAATCATAAAAGCAAAACAATAATCAAGTCCGAAGTTAAAATCTCAATTGAAAATGTATGTAATTTAGCCAAGGACAATAAAATAACTTGTATATGTATGTATATATATATATACAGGAAGACAAAAATTAAACTATATATATCAAACTATATATATAAATCAAACTATATATATAGCATCTGATTTATATATATAAATCAATCTATATATATATATAGCATCTGAGTTTTAAATTAGCTGCCCTCATTCATTTATTCATTGCTTATTTTCACAGCTCAGTGTGCGGGCAAGTCTTGGTGAAAAATCAGAACGTTTACTGAAGAAAGGAAAAAGCATTTCTGATATTTTGCTAGTCAGCATCATGGTAAATGCTATTAAGTATGTATTATATTTTCTTTGCTTATCTATTTCTTATCAAATAAAACTATAAAATTGAAATATTTTTATTTTTATTATCTAATATGTACTACTACTCATCATATTTGAACACATAAAAGAAGGTAGAGGTATATCATTTATAAAACAATGTGTTAGTTCCCCTCTTTCGTCAAATTTAATTAATGTATCTGCGAATACAGATCATCTCATTTCAAATCAATTCTTGGGTGAATTCAGGAGAAATCAACCAGATACCTGAAAAAAAAAATCAAGGGACAGATTATGAAGAGAAACCCTGACTATGTGATTACAGGCCATTGTTTTTTCTCCTTTGCTGTTTCTGAAAAAGGAAGTTAACTTAAAGATTCAATGGTTGTATAGTATGGGGCAGAAAAACAAGAAATTTGAGAGTGCAATGTAAAAGACTTAGCATGTATGCATAATGAAGAGATCATGTGTGATAGGGATTAAAATAAAACAGAAAATTAGGCATAATTTTGTAATCTCTACTTCCTCCTTTTTAAGAATGAAATCTCCTCAACCTTCCTTTGTGATTCAAAAAACAGAAAAGTGGAAAGAAAGCATAAAAGCTTGATTGATCCATAAAATAAAGAAATGAGGTTGAGACAGAAGAGAATGAAAGACATCAAAAATACTATAAAAGTTTTGGAGACCTTAAGATGTCTGAGGACACAGAATTGGGATATCTGAGTTTTGGGGGGAAATACTGATATTCAGAGAGGACACACAGGAGCTTTTATTTGCAACTAGAATGGAATTCAACCTTTAGTATTTTCTTGAGCCCTCTTTAAAAACTTACTGCCCCAGGGGCCAAAGCAATAGCACAATGGTAGAGCCTTGCATGCAGCTGACCCGGAATGGACCCCCATTTGATTTCCCAAATCACCTATAGTCTCCTGAGTCTGCCAGGGGCTATTTCTGAGTGGAAAGCCAAGAATAACCTCTGAGAGCCAACAGGTTTGGCCCCCAAACCCAATAAATAAATTGATAAAATAATAATAAATAAAATAAAAACTTACTCTCCCTTAGCTTATGACTGAATAATTTGCTTTTTGAGTACAAACCTGATAGGCTACTGGGAAGCTTCACTCAAAGCTAAAGTTCAAAGGGGGTCTCATTCTAGTAGTTGTTGGAAATACTATAGGACTACCCAGAACTAAAATAATGCAATGTGTGATCATGGAATGCCTTATTTGAGGAAAATTCTATATAAATGACATGGACTACAAAGCAGATCTGAGCTCTGGGTTTGAGGGAAATAGTGCCTGCACTCCACTTAGAGATCTCTACTATCTTCCTGCCATGTTTGTACCAGCAACATTTTCTCCTGGATATCTTTAGAGCTATGTCTCCAGTTTGAAATCCTTTCATTTAAATTAAACCCTTTCTTTTATCAGTGAAGGTTGCACATGACTATTTGGTGACCCAATTACTTATCTAATAACTGATGGTTGTAGACAGAGAGCCAGAGACCAAGTCCTCCGAATGCAGCTCCACCATATCACCCCTACCTCCTCTTTTTCTAAAGTTGCTCTCAAAACTGGGAAGAGTTCATAAATCAGACCTGCTGATGAGCTCAAAACATTTCTTTTCTCCATCTGAGGCTGAATCATCAAACTCATTCTACACATTTTCTTGCCAAGCTCTGGACATTGTAAAAGCTATGTAAAGTCTTCTCATATTTTTCATGTAAGAAAATGATGGGGGAAGTGAACTCATGGCACACAACTTGGAACTATGATAGCACCAGTGATCTTGGTGTGATTTGTATTTCTATGAATCAGTAAATAATAAAATTTAGCTGAATTTCATTTCTTCCCCAACCTTTTACCACACCATCAGAATGATCACAAGCATGCTCCAACTTTTTGGAAGTGAGATTTGTTCTTTAATGTGAGTTCTTAATTGAGTGAAAAATAGGACACAAAAGAAATGATTTCTTATCTCTCTGAGATCTTTAGATGCTGGGCTATTTTTGAGACCAACAGACAGACTGAGAAGAGTAAAAAGATAAAGCTGTGGAGTTCACTTCTCTTTCCCTCCATTGAAAGAGACAGATACGACTTCCAGGGAGATTTCCTTTGGGAAAGCTTTGCATGTGAATGTCTTTTTCAAAAGGAAACTCGTTTGGACATTCACACACCTTCCAATGAAGTCAAATCTATTACCAAAGATAAGTTTGGGAGTGGAATAATTTTCTTCTCAAAAAAAAAATCAAAACTTTACATACAAAAACTAAGACCTCAATTTTGCATAAATATGCAGCACATATACTAAAATTGGAACGTTACAGAGAAGATTAGCACGGCCCCTGAGCAAGGATGACACGCAAATTCGTGAAGCATTCTATATTTAAAAGAAAATTAATCATTGGCTAAGATTTTAGGAGAATGAAGTTTAAGGTTATTCTCTCTTCAAATTGGTTTTTCAATTTAAAGTATAGAAATAGGTCTTGGCTTGCCCACCCACTATTGAGGGTGCCCATTGAGTACAAAAACCAAGAGCTACAAAATGTTTCTTTTAGATTATAGTGTAATTTATAACCTAATTAAGGAATATAAGAGTCAAAGTTTTGTTTAAGTCATGAAATATAAACATTACCAGTTTCCTGAAGTGAACAAGAATCAAAGCTCAGATCTGACTTCATGAATTCAAGTGGGGTTGGAAGCTTCTCCGGATTGGTGCTTGATATGTGTCACTATGTGCAAGTTCTGTGCTGGATTCTTAAAAATGCCTCAGTTCAGTTAATTCTCACAATATGCATTGACAGTTTATATTATCCCCCTTATAAATGAGAACACAGCTAGAGAGGTAGAATAGCCTATAAAATACAAACTAGAAAGTATACTTCACACTCGCGTAATAGCAAGGTATGTTACCTTTAAAATAGCAATTCAAGGGGCTGAAAAGATAGCATGGAGGTAAGGTGTTTGCCTTTCATGCAGAAGGACAGTGGTTCTAATCCCAGCATCCCATATGGTCCCTTGAGCCTGCCAGGAATGTAGAGCCAGTAGTAACTCCTGAGCGCTGTTGGGTGTGAATCAAAAACTAAAAAAAAAAAAAAAGAAAGAAAAAGAAAAAGAAATAGCAATTCAAAATTTTGAAAAATAGAAAGTTATGGGAAATAAGTTGTGGCCAAGTTAGTTTTAAATATTCTGTCTAGAAACCCTGAACTATATTTGGAAGAAAATGGGGAGATACAAAGTTATATTAATCCAGGGAGTGATCATGACACATTAGTAAACCTAACTTTAGTGGCAAAGTAATAAAACTCATGCTGAACATGGTTGTTGCACAACTGAAGGAAAGTCAAGGAATATCTGCCTTGCACTGCATGCAAGCCATAGTCTCAGTTCAGTCTCTAGTCAGCTACCAGTTTAGTCCTCATTTGGTCTCCTGAGCACCGCAAGGAATGATCCCTAAGCTCAGAACAAGGAATAAACCCTGATGCCAATGAATATGGTACAAAAACAAAACTAAATAAAAACTAAAAGCAAAATTAATCATATTATTGCTTCCAAAGTATTTGTGTCTCCCATAATGTTAATGGTGTATCTCTCTCTCTTTTTTTTTTTTCAATTTAGTCAGATACCTATGAATCAAGGTTGGATCCTTGATGGTTTTCCGATGACATTAAACCAAGCAAGGCTTCTGGAAGAAGCTCTCACAGGCCACAGCAGACTCTTCCAAAAAGAAACAGATAAATCACCAGCATCTGCGTTGGCTGTTGATCCTACAACCTCCAAAGAAGTGACTCTTTATCCTTCGGCATTTGATTTTGTCTTGTTGTTAAATATTTCTGATAATTGCGCACTAAATCGCATGAATCAGGTCATGGATAAGCTGGGTAACTTTTCCCATCTTTTCTATATATTCTTCTTATGAGTCTTTTTTATGAAAGCTTTTATGGTTTATGAAAGCTTATTTGATCCAGTGAATTCCCTTTACAGTGATTAGAAGCTGTTTTCTTGGAAAGAACTACCTATCAAGGGCCAAAGTGGTGATGCAAGCGGTAAGGTGTCTACTTTGCCCTTGGTAGCCTAGGACAGACTGATCACGATTCGATTCTCCAGTGTTCCACATGGTCCCCAAAGCCAGGAGCAATTTCTGAGCACATAGCCAAGAGAAACTCCTGAGCATCACTGGGTGTGACCAAAAACAAAAACAAAAAAAAAAAAAGAATTACCTATCAGAACACAGTTGCTGTCTGCGTTGACTACTAGTGTTATACATGACAAATAATAATTCTGCAGTTATCAGTAATTCTGAGTAATTCACACTAGTGAATCTGATATAGCATATCTGCTGCAAGAAAAGATCTGGCAGTAAGTGTCCTCTGAAGTATCACAGAAGTGCCAGTATCAGTTGAGTAAAATCTTGCATAGTGAAACTGAATAGGCTTGCATAAACCATTGTTTATTTAGTGACTTTCATAACAGTTAATGTTATTTTATTCCAAAAGTTTTGCATAAAAGCACATATACTTGAGCACTAATTTTAATGCATAGGAGATAATTAACCTTAAGAAGATATTTTATTGATCATTAAAACCAAACTCACAACTTAGAAATTGGACATTTTCATGAGCTTTAGTCTCTTTTAATAATCGCTATAATGACTCATCGATGTTAGGAAATACTTTATTTGCTAAACAAATACTTTAATTTTTAAAGTAAATATTATTGGTTTATTATGAAATCTAAAAGATGAAAACAGATAGTCAAAAGAAGAGTTATGTAGGGAGAGGTCTGGAAGAATCCCAAGTTCATGTAGTTCTGACCTAATGGAATTGTTATGGTCCAGAGTAAAGCAAAACAAAACTTTATTCTGTCATTCACAAGCCCCAAACTGGCTAGCCAGAGCTGTCTTCTAGAAGAGACAACCCTTGCCAAGGTCACAAACCAACCAGTTTATATAGGAAAAGGATGAGGAGGTTCTAGCTTCTGATGATCTTTACCTGATGGCCAGGTAGCTTGAGGTAGTGTTAATGGAAACTTAGGTCTGAGAAATAGAAGCCTAATAGGTTTACTATTGTGGTTCTTTATAAAACAGCATCTCTCCTTCTTCAGAACCCAGAGCCCCACATAATTAGTGAGTGGGGAGGTTGTGGGTAGTACAGGACTGTCCCCCATTCTCCTGACAAGTGGAAATGGTGACCATCTAGATGTTCTACACTTTTGTTGAAAAATTATTTTGTTGAGAAATAGAGGCTCCATTGTGTAATGTGTTTTGTTATATCATTGGACATTGGGGTTTAATGCGGCCCTAGCTCCTTTCCTCTCCTCTGGAAAACTAGCAAATAGTACTAATAGTTCCTACTATTTCTCACTGCTTCTACTGGCAACCTAGCCCTATCTTTATAGTCACCTCAGTAATATCATCTCATATAAGGTACAGAGTTTATTATTAATATAGGAGTGGTGATGGCAGGTCTCTGTGTTGACCAGTTAGTCCCAGGTTCCTTATTGAGTAATCAAGATGCTCAGACTCAGAAGGTAGAAAAGTATATTGTAGGGAAAGGGGAATGAATTCACCATGTGAGGAAGAGATTATCATTGGACTTAAGTTAAGTATGGCTCATTTTGTGGTGGGGTTTTATAGGGAAAGTGAGTCTTTATGTAAACCTGTAAAGGTTCTTTGCATTGCAATCATTATCAATCAATAAGAATACTACAAGCAATTAAGAATTCTAGAACACCATCTGACTGGTCTGTGTTCTCTGGGATTGGCTATTTACTTGTCTTAGCCATTTATATTATCTTATCTCTCTGTGAGCCTGAGCTCTGAGGCACTATTCTATGATCCTGAGGAATTGCTAACTCCCTGTTTATCAGAAAGAGTCCAAGAATTTACAGGAATATTAAAAAATGGAGGATGGGGCAATCAAAAAAATGGGAATGCTTACAGTGACTGGCAAGGAAAAACATGCTTTTCTTTCATTCTGAATAATAAAGATACTCCTTTTGACACTAGCACTCAAAAAATTACAAAGATTTTAAAACTTCTCAGTCAGAAAAAACAACCCATTATATATAACATGTATATATTATATCACAGTATAATAGGGATTAAGCCAGAAGTGTTAAATACTTGGAAAAGAACCTGGTACATGAAAATATATAATGGGATAAATGCATCAGAAAAAAATATGAAAGACTAAAATTAACAAAAGACTATTATAAACTTTGAGCAGAAGGCTGAGAATTATATTGGACATTTTACAGTATTTGATTCTATAGGGTTTGTACCCTTCAACTCTTCTGTAATTTTATAAGAACATAATGGACAGTTATTTAAATAAGTATAGTACATGGATATGTGAGTTTTCTTTTTATCAGGATATGATTAATTTTACTTTTTTACATATTTATTCCAGATATTATATTGCTCTATTTATGGCAACCAAATTTTCATTAACATCTATTTAATAATTTGTGACTATCTGTAAATAAGACTATTGTACACATTCTCATTTAAATCATAACATTTTATTGGTACTCTCATTCATTGAAGAATTTAATGATATCCTGTTTACTTGTTTAAACAATCTGCATTTTTATCTTTGAAAAATGTTCTATAATAAATGATATTCTTTTTTATTCTCTTATTACTGCCATTATATTAATACAATATTATTCAGATCAAGGAGAGATCTTGAGAATTATCTATTCTGGTGTTTTTATTTGTAAATGGCAATTCAAAGCATGAACACTTAATTTGTTTACAGCTGCATTTCTCTGTATTTTTAGTTTGTGTTACTTGAGATATTTTTTTTAGTGTTTACCTAAATAAGATGACAAAACTATGAGACATTTGCTTCAACTGCTGACCACAGTGATTTAAAGTAGACACTGTGCATCAGATCTCATAAGGGAGAATTTGCTTCTTTCTAGATGAAAGAGTCTATATTTATTCTCTTGCTCTGATTCTATTACCTCCACCAGTATACTATACATTATCAGGGAAGAATTGTTTTTTGGCTGACAGCACTGCCAGTTCAAAACCATCTGGCGTCAGAGAATGGGCCTGAAATCAATCTGATTACAAAGTAGACATGACAGAGTATTATAAAATACACACACAGAAACCTTTAAGGGATGACAGAGATCCTAAAAGAAGCCTATCCACCTTTTGGTGGCTCTTGGGGAAGCATTCTATTGTGTGTTGCAAGAATAAAAGGAAATTAGTGACAAGAATTTTTCATGAAATGTAACTCAGTTTGAGTTCCTTTAGTTTCCTATCAAAATTCAATGATATTTTATACTAATAAATATATCAAAGCTGTTACTTGCTTCTTAATTTAAATTATTTTCCTTTTTTTCCTTCTTTTTTTTACGAGATGAGGAAGTTAGGCCATACCCAGCAATTCTCATAAGCCATTTCTGGCTCTGCTCTCAGGAGTGACCTGTATGGTCCTTGAGGAACCATATATGCTGCTGGGAATTTAAACCTGGTTGTAACTACCACAGCTACATCCTCCTGTCTGATCTTTCTAGCCTAAAACCCTCAATTTAGACTTATAAATGTAATTTGTTCTTTGTCAACATCACAGGAGTACACATGATATATATTATTCAGGGACCAGAGAGATAGCATGGAGGTAAGGCGATTGTCTTGCCTGCAAAAGGTCAGTGGTTCAAATCCTGGCAACCCATATGGTCCCCTGAGCTACCAAGTGCGATTTCTGAGCATAGAGCCAGGAGTAACCCCTGAGCACTGCCGGGGGTGACCCAAAAACCAAATAAATAAATAAATAAATAAATAAATAAATAAATAAATAAATAAATAAATAAATAAAAGAAATATATTATTCATCTAATCTAGAAATCAGTCTTAAAGTACAAAGTGAACTTTTCTTTTCAGCACATGTTGATAATAACCCCTATTTCTAGGTCTAAGGCAAAGTCAATTGCTGCCATTGAAGTAGTTAAACCCTGAAAATTGGCATGAAATTATTGATTATTTTTATTTTGATTATAACTACATTCAAAAAATGTGCTCACAAGTTTGAAAATTAATCTTTAGTTTTGTATTCAAATAATTTTTAAAATCATGCTATTCTTTCCTGTTTTACAGTTTCTTTAGAATAAGATTTAAGTACCTTTTGAAACAGTGGTCCTCAAACTACGGCCCACGGGCCACATATTGTATTTGTTCCCGTTTTGTTTCTTCACATCAAAATAAGATGTACGCAGTGTGCATAGGAATTTGTTCATAATTATTGTTTTTACTATAGTCTGGCCCTCCAATGGTCTGAGGGAAAGTGAACTGGGCCCCTGTTTAAAAACTTTGAGGATCCCTGTTTTAAAAGATCATATTGCCAATTACTCCTCTCATCTTAATAGTTCCATATTAACTGTTAAGCAAAGAAAATGCTATCCTTCTAAAATGTCTTATTCATCCACATATCCGTTTGATATTAGCTCCAATTGCAGTGATTAATTTCAATGTTAAGTTAGGTGATAGTAGAAAAGAGATTCTACTCCAAAGAAATGAATGAAAATTATAAATAAAACCTACAGTGTAGAGTTGTGGCTTTAACATAAGTCACCAGCCATGCACAATTAAATATTAAAATTGTAATTCCTCAGTCATACTGATTACATGTAATATACATGGGTCACTAGTGACAGCCCTTACCAGAGATCACAATATAAAATGCTTCTATTATCTGAGAAAGTTCTATAGAATAAGATAAAGTGATGGACATTTAATTAAATTTCCAAAGAGTTTTTGAAAAATAGGCTTTAACTCCTCAAATATCTTGACAGCATGAAAAAAAGAAGCTCTCTAATAAAGTCTGTTCCAGCCTCCCCACCAAGAAAAAAAGATAAAGTGATGGGGGTTAAATGTCTACACTAGTAAATATTTACTTTGCATTTTAATTTTCCAAGAACAGGTAGTATAGAAATTAAGAATAAGTTTCTATATTCAAATAGTTGAAGTATAGTGTGAGAAAAAGTAAAATAAACTGATTTATCTTCATGCAGTAACTTGTGTATTGCAGTGAACATTTTGTCCCTCTCTAGGATAGGGATTATTTACCAAAGAAAATAATAAATATCAAAAAATGCATTTATATTACTGGGATGTGAGTCAGTACCAATGAAAGAGTAACAAGTCATCAGGAAGACGACTAGGCAGGCAAGTAAGGGCTGGCAGACTAGGTCCAGGCCACCTAAAGTGTCTTGTGCAAGCTAAGGCATTTGGACTTCACATCAAATTTTGTGAAGATAATTTGTAGCTACATGATAATCAATTGATTTGGAAGCCTGTATTATCTAGGAATAGTACTCAGGGACCAGGGAGTTCTTCTGGAGATACTTTGCCAACAGGATTCATGCTAGGCCCCAAGAATGTGCTCCTGTTAGATTCTGCAGTTTTGATTACCATCAGTGCCATCCTAGAAGTATCTGGAGACCTACCAGGTTATACTAGGCAGTGCTTGAGTAGGTCATGCAATGCCAGTGATTGAACTGGGGTCCCACATGAGAAAAGCATGTACTTTATACTCTTGAGTCCTTAAGCTGAATTTGGACCAAATAAATTAGTGAGATTAAAAGACACAAGGTTATATATTTTTTCCTTAGAGATACTGATTGATAATGGTACAGTCTTTGAGAAAGGTAAATATGAACTAATATTAAAATAGATTTAAGATAGAACTTAAAATTATTAGACAAAGGAGTGAAATTGAATTGTAGCTATGCAATTATCTTCAAAAATAAAGAGAGGTCAGGATAAAGCTGGTACAAAAGGTGTGGGAACTGAGGTCTTGGATGATGTTGGAGAGACACATAGAGATTATAGGAATGGCAAGAGGACAAGATAATCAGGCCATTGATATCACAAAATGGAGCCATTTAGAGTGATCAATAAATCCAGAATGTGGCCATGGTAGTCATTAACTTACATGGGGAATAAGGCCAGTTGGAATTTGGGGAGAGAAGAGTGATGATCCATAGGTAGTCTTGAGAAATATGAAAGAGTAACCATGAATAGGTGCATAAGTCTGAGGAAAGCTCCAAATGTCTACCTTGGTGTCAGTATTTTGGGGGCTTTATATATAACCTAAAATTAATACCCTGTATTCTAAGTTTATACCTCTTTTCCTTGCATAAATGTAGATGGAGAGCAGTTGATTGCTCTATCCTGAGAAGGTCATTCATTTTCTTAAGTGCAATTAGTTAGATCTTAAGTATTACCTTTTGCATTGATTATGTAATTCAAATTCCTTTTAATCCAGCTCAAAGTTTTATATCATCTTCATGATTTTCCATTTACCTTATGAGTGTACTGAACATTGTATCACTCATTACTCCCAAATATTGAATACTAATTAAAGCTGTTTAAATTGGCTTTGTTCTTTTTCTGTTTTCTTGTTAATTTTGTTCTGATTGGTTCATTATATTATGTCTCTTTTACAAGGATGTCACAAAGTCTAAAAAGAACAAATTTTTATTGTATTATATTGGCAATTTTATTTAAGGTATTCATGTTATTTAATTCTTTTTTTATATCATAGTATTATAATTTCTTTCCTAGAAATAACCTTTGCCTCACAGAGTCAATCTTGAGGTTCACTGCATTACATTATAACTAATCCTGGTCCCTGAACTATTTTCCTTTGCATTTTATTGAATATTTAAGGTAATATTGAAACAAATATAAGCTAAAAGATTTAATTATAATGCATCAGAAACTTTAGCTGTGCTATAGTGTAATTTTAAAAGGTTTAGTAACTATGTAATTTTGCAATTTTCATATCCTAGCTGAAAGTACTTTAAACAAAATTCAAGATCTCAGTCAACGTGTAGCTGCTGAAAAGCAAGATGGAAATGAAGATAAGAACTTAAGAGCCCAAATACAGCATAGGTTAGTTGAAAATGCACAGTCCTGATTCTTGTTTTTTAGACTTACAACAAACTGACATTTTATGCTTTGTAAATCTAAAAAAATGAAATATTTCCTAATATTAAGTATTTTACAGATTTTACAGATTGGACAATTTGTATTATAGAGAAATAAAAAAATATAAAATTATGGAAAAATATAAAATCAAAGTTAGTCACTTATGAAATCTTGAGGAATTTAAAAAGCATTAAAAGTGAATAATTAAAGATTTCTACTCTCAAGAAAGACTAGAAAGTTTTTATGACTCACCACAAGGTGGATTTTACATAAAGCAAGTACTATATACCAGCTAGTTTTGCTCAAAGATCTCTTCAATTTTCAAGAAACGTGAAAGAGTTGGAGGTCTCAGTCACACATCAAAGGTGTACTGAATTATTCCACAATGAGTACAGATGATGTTTCCTTATATTCTGTAACATAATACTGAACTTCTCTAAAGGTTCTTGAAACATTGTCATTTTTTAATCTTTTGGGGAAAATAATGTTTGTGTTGAGCATAGTAAGAATTGAGATAGCATCCTGAAATAGGTGAGGGAAATGATAATAAAATCAGTGGTAGTAAAGATAAAGGTAATGAGGGCCAGGGCCATAGTACAGTAGCAGGGCACATCTCTTGCATGCAGCTGAGCTAGGTTTGATCCCTTGGCATCCCATGTGGTTGATGAGCCCTACCAGGAGTGATCCTAGGAGTAAGCACTGAGCATGGCTGAGTGTGAGTCAAAATTTAAAATGAAGAAAGAAGACAAAAATAATATAAAAAAAAACACACAAAAAAAAGGTACTTGTATCCAGCTAAAGCACCATCTTGTTCTGTCTAGAAAGGCAAATCTTGTGAGAACCAATGGAAAAATTCTGAGTTTCTGGAACCCATTCATTATGATTCAGGGACTGAAGGTATGAAGGTGTTTTTGTTAAAAATAAAAAAGACCTCTAAGAATATATATTAAAAACATTTGATTAAAATGAAATATTGAATCACATTATGAAAAATATACTCCAAAATTTCTCAACTCTCAGAGTATTTTGTTGAAGAGTTATATTTTCTCCAAGATTGATTGAGACTTGATCCTCAAAGAGTTCTCAGAACAGGAAAGCTATTCCCAGGTCCCTGTCCTTCAGGGTGGAAAAGTGATACTGATAATATCTATCAGCAGCAAATAATCCACACAGACAGGAAGGTAAAAGGGTGAGAAAGTTGGACACAGAATCCTTTGTCAGCCTGCAAGTAGCTACACAAAACCAAGCGCCCACCAGCTGGCTGCCCAAAAAGACTCTGACTTCCTAACTAATCACCTATTTATTAGGCTCTGAACAGTGCCCCAACCTGGAAGGTCATAGGTAGGAAAGCAAGCAGGGAAACGAATATTGAGGAGAAATATTATGAAAGCCTCCATATACTTAACATTTTATATGCTCAATACAAACATTATCTACTTAAAAATGCAATCAGTTTGGGATATTTACAGAAAACTCTATTCAGAATTGTAGGTTTCTTGGACAACTGGCCTTCATTGGAACAATGGTTTACAGAGCCAAAAAATATTCTGATACCAGTCAATGCTGAAATAGATGAACAGTCTTTATGCCAAAAAGTGAAAGAAATATTTATGGCTGAAATGGTAAAGAAAGATGATGAAGGTAATTCTGTTTTATCATAATTTTTATGATAAAAAAGTGAAAAAAGTGTGGTTATAATAAATTTAGGAGGAAATGAAAGTAATTGTGAACTTCTTTTCTTTATTTGAATTTTATTGTTTGTTTATTGTTTGTTTGTCTTTGATTTTAGTTCTATTATATGTTTCTTAAAGAAAATAATTTTCTGTGTCATTTAATAGACTCAAGTCATCTCCTTGAATGTATTTTTATGCCAAAAATAGATCAGTTAAAAGTTAACAGAGCATAAAAATATTTGTTATAGAGAAAGATAAAGATTTCTATTTGCTAGTCTCAACAGTATAATTAAATGGAATCAATTATTTTAGAATGAAAAAACTAGGTAGTTTATGTTCCCAAATCTGTACTGGTATGAATGTATTGATTATTAACTTTTCATTTATAAATAATTCAGCTTCTAGGCACATTAAACCACCCTGAGCTTCCTTCTTTACCCTCTAATTAATAATTGCACAAAACCTTTTCATAGACCTAGTGAAATTTAACATATGCTGCCAATGCCAGGCTTCAATAAACATTTTCACTTTTGAGAAATTATAAGAAAAATATACCTTTCCCTTTTGCTTATTTGTTATTTCAATTTAATTGATATAATTTTTAATTATCAGAGTTAATAATATTCGAAGGATTCTAAAATTGGTTCAATAACATGTCATCACTCAATTTATGACTTAACTATTATCTATCAATTATCGAATACCCACATAGCATAGAAATATAGGCCACATTACCAAGAGAATTTAAAAACTCCCATTAAAGTCAACCCCCCCACACTCTTCTGAAGCCTTTCAAAAAAAGAATGTACCAAGCCATTAAGACATTTGTTCAATTATTTAACAGCCAGAAATCAGACTGTGAGGTGGGAGGAAGCCTCACAGATTTTAGTATCTTAACTGGAAGAAGAAAAAGTAACCAAATTCTAGAAGTGAAAGCACAGTGCCTGAAATATCCATCAGTACCACCTGGAAATACCCCAAAACAAACAACAGCTATTGATGCCAAATTGCATTTTCAAACACCTACAACTTTACATTAGCTTGTTTTTGCTGGGGATCAGAATCAGTCCAACCTGTTCCTAAAGACTAGACATGCCAACACTGATTATATTTCAAGACCTGTTGGCATGGAAGGAATTTGTTTAGTCATTTCCTTTTTCCCCTAATTTTTATTATGCCACTGTAATTTACCAAGCTATACATAATGCAGTCATTTCAGAAATTAAATATTCAAACACTAAACACACTACCATTGTGACCTTCCCTTCACCAGAATCCTTAGTCAACAACCCACCACCATAACCTACCTCCACGCAAGCACAAATTTTCTTCATATTGTTTGTTACAACAAAAAGGAAACTGGAATTATCAGTTATTAGACCAACTGGAATTATCAGTTATTAGACCAACACAGGTCAATTTGAAACAAACATTATATTTCTCCATAGTAAAACTAAAGTCAGTGTTAAAGGGTTTGCTGGGCTGTGGATTGGTGCTAAATGAGTCTTCTGTGCTAGGTTAAGCTCACTGAAGTTGGCAGATTATTATATAACTTTCCCATCAGATTTCCTGTGATACAACTGGGCTGACACTATAAGATAATGAGGTATCATGTGGTCCAGGATTTATAGATCTAAAACAAATTAGGAGGCTAGAAAGCTTGATATGGTTAGGAATTGTGCCCTTTTATTTAGAGGGTGTCAGAGCTGGCATTGGGCTGCAAGGATGGGTATCTGCCCCCTACTTTCTGATAATGACACAGAAGTATCAGCCCTGACTAGACTACCTGGCAAGTATAGGCAGTCATTATTTTCATCAAGAAAAGTCAGTTACTTTAACAAATATTTTGCCCTCAAAACAATAAATATCATTTCCTGGATACTCAGCCTGGAGGGCATTATACATCCCAATTAAAGGAAATAAAAGTAGAAAGATGTGGGGGATACTTTTGTGTATATTCTGATGTGGGTTTTAATGGTCTAATAGACTGCTATAGAGAAGAAGGCATTTTTCTGTATAAAATCTTCTTGTTTTTCTTATTCATTTTTAAATCAATCTCCACAGTAACTACATGTGACACCCTCCCAAATAGTCTGGCCCTATACACAATAGACCAAGGTGGGGTAAGGACAAGAACAAAAGAGACTCAGACTATTTCACTTTCTACTTATTTGTATAAATTATTTCATTTTGAACAATTATGATTTGATTCATACTCAGAAAAAAAAGTAACATTATCCACTTTGGAAAAAACAATCCTTGCTGCATCCTAGCATATAACACTAGGCTTTATGCACAAAGAAGAAAGCATTCCAGAGCAGGGTGGACATTCTCCCCAGAATCCTGCAGGGTTGCTGAAGCCACTTACAGTGCAAATGTCTACAAAGACAATGGGGGCCCTGAAAAATACACTAGGTTGGAGAAGTTAAATCTGAAATGGCAAAGGACCTAAGAATAATATCCCCCAAGTAAATGCAAACCAGACATGATACACTCCTCACAATTCTCTGCTAGTAACCCCCTCTGCCTGGAGCACTCTATCAAAAAGAGCCTCATGGTAGACTGACTCCTCAAGTCTTTGCCCCAATGCTGCCTGCTCTGTGAACCTGCCCTGTTCAGCATTCTTGTTTAAAACTTAAAAGGAGCCCTCATGATCGCCTTGACTCTGTTTTGTGTTTTTCTCCTTAATGTATATCACCTTCCATGCTCTGATATAATTTATTAAGTGTATGATAAATTACTCCCAACTCTAGAATCAGTCTAAACTTAGATGTTAGGATGTTTCTTTGAGACAGAGCTCAGATGTAGTACATAGTACTTGTGTGAATGGATGAATTAATTGGTAACATTCAACTGAGTGATAAACTCTATTTGAATTTATTTTATATGAAGTTACTCAGGGTGCTGGTGCTGTACCTTTTCTGCTATGCTCCCCATCTCCACCTCTCATGTCATATTGCTCCTCATCTTCTCTTTACATTTCTTCCATCTGTTTTTTCCACTATAAATGTTGAGATAATTCTGTTTTTATATTCCATTATATTAGTTACTTCAAAGCCATTATATTTGACTTTTCTCAGAAATCAACCTACCTGCCACACACACACACACACACACACACACACACACACCCTTCTTACCATCCCTACCTCCACTATCAGAAATCAGGGAAATAGAATTTCTAACTAAACTATAAAATTAAAATCTTTAAGGACTGAATGTCTTAAGAGAGAGCATACAAATATGAATTTAGTATTAAATCTATAATAACAATTTTATATAACGAGGCTTGTCTTAGTTCAACTGAAAACACACAGGGTCTGGGGTCTCTACTAATCATTACTTGTTCTTATCTTTTTGAAGTGAAAGCATACTTAGAAAAAAAGGAAAATGAGCTGAAAGAAGCTGTCCAGGAAGAGCCTTCTACACCTCCAATACCTTCTCCTGAATCAGAAAAAGAGAAGGAAATGCCTCCTCAGGGTGAGCGTGCCAGAACCTTGAAAGGAAGACAGCCATCAGGTGATTGATAGGGATGACTTACTACCCTCTTTTTCAGTTTCTAACTTTCACATAGGAAAGAAGATAAATTTCAGTGCCAGTCTAGACTGATCTAGATTCAGACTTGAAGCATATGAAACAAAACTTACTCCATTGAACATGGAAAATACTTTTGTAGTAACTCCACCCACCCCCAGGAGGTGTCACTGAGTCCAGTTGTTTTGCTGTGGAGGTGAAATGAAGGGCTTCTCTCTCCTGTGTCTATTTACTGGAGTGTGACCACAGAGGTGGATAAAAAAAGCCACAGAGAGTAAGCAGACGAGAGCATAAAGCAAATCAAAGACCTATATACTGAACCAACCTAGTTCTAGAACTTTAAAGAATGAGTCCCTCTTAAGAAACTGAGCACTAGTATAGACAGGTGTCCACAAGAATAAAGGAAAAACAGCATGTCAGAGACCAGAATTTAGATGTCAATGTTTATCTTCAGCTCTATAGAAACAAGCTCTTAACAATGCAGCCAATATATGTTTCTTCCACAGAGTATATATATGAATGAAGAGGTTGTGTCTGGAAAGTTTTAGTTTACAGTCTTTCTATATCTTAACCCCTAAGGGCTATGAGTCTAGCAGTAAGTGGTAGACAGTGAATACGATGACAAGTCTAATTCCCATGGCTGTAACTCAGGATGCCAGTATGGATTTGCTGTATGATTAGGAGATAAATGCAGTTCTAGTTTCTAGGTTCATTGTTCCAAGTAGCTGGTTGTGTACTCACTCAAGTTTACTCAGATTTTCTTGATCTGGGGTCATATCTGTATGTATGAACTACATAAATTTTTCCACTCAGATAATTTGAGATAATTTGAAATGTTCATGTATTTATATTTGGGGACCAGAGTGATAATACAGTGAATGAATAGGGATAATTTCTTCCAAGCAGCTGACCAGGGTTTCATCCTCAGCACCACATATAGTCCTCTGACCCCTGCCAGAATGATCCCTGAGAGAGCAAAGTAAAAAATAATCCCTGAGCACTGCTGAGTGTTCACCAAAAAAGATACTGATTAAAGGGATTAAAAGGAATTGCTCAGGGGGTGGATGCATATAAGACATGCATAAAGGCCAGCATCACATGTCCTCCCAGACATAGCTAGGTGTAAACCTGGAGTCTCATAAGGCTACTGGTGTGTGCAACACTGCATCGATTCTAGCACAGAATGAGCTGACACAAGCTGGCCAAATTTGGGTGGCTGGGAAAGGTCCCAGGCCCACTGAGCACTGTTAAGGAGACTTCCCCATTAAAAAAGTAAACATATATTAAGCAACTTAATTTAAATATTTTGCTAAATTATAGTATAGACAATATTTACTGAAGGGAGAGAAGGCTTATCTAAAGACAAAATTCATGAACTCTAAAAGAAAACATTTTTCATTATGTGGACAATAAAACTATGAGTTAAAAATATACCTTTCTCTGTAATTAAATTTGGAAAACACCAACAGTTTAATGGTCTGGAAAAAAATGGAAATCTTTAAAATGTTGTTTAGAACTAAGGGAAAAAACTTTGAAAGCTGCCATGTAAACCTGTAGCTATTTAAGATAGGCCTCTCTAGTCTGTGGCCATAATTCTATCTTCCTCGTCCTTGCCCAATTCAGCCTGCTCACAATTTAGAGTATCTGTGTAATGAAACCATTTTCTGAAAGTAACTCTGGTGTTTATGATTAGGACAGAATTAGCTTGTATTTGAAATTTGTTTGCAATCTGAAATATGTACTTTTGCATACTATGGATCGGAAGAATAATAAAGCTATTATTGATTCAAAGAGTTTGTACCTGTCTTTTTTACTACTGATGGCAGGATTAGTACCTGATCTTTAAAAACATATGAAAGAGATCATCTTAAGAGTCCTAACTACAGTTAAGCCAGCAATATGGCATAACAGCGAGATTTCCATGCATGTGGGTTTGCTAGTGGGTACCAGTGTAGTTCCCACTACCATTATAGCTCAAGAGTGTAGAGTTAGTTAACTTTAGTCAAGGACATTTCCAATAATTGGTCTTTTGCTTTTCTAGAAATAATTTGTATTTTCTTTCACATGAGAGCATCTTCAGAACCAAAAGCTTAAAGTTTTGGACATGCCTAACTCAAACTTCCAGTTATCATATTTTAAAAGTTAAGATAAAAATAATTATTTACTTAAAAACGAGTCTTTTTGGAAATAGGATAAAGAAGACATAGAGCACTGAACACTAACATTTATTCTGTTCAAGTCTAGGTCTACCTTGTCTCTGACTCTGTATTCTAGAGTTACTTCAGATACACCTTGGATTAAGTTGGAAAAGTGTCATTACTGCCTTTCATAAAAGGATTTAGAAGAAAACTTACCACCAAATAACAGAACTCATGTTAAATCTAATCTTTCTCAGGGTGACATAAAAGAGAATTGTATGATCCAATTCATGTTGTCATTTAAAAAATATGTTTAAATATTTGGGAGTCCAATTTGGAACTGGCCTTAAAAAAATGACTTCATAGTCAGAGTGCATTGCTGAACCCAGCTAAAATTATATTTGTTCATACAATGTACAATTTCAGTGTCAAAACAGTTTCTACTTTTGACTCCTTTTCTCTATTGTCTTATAATAAACTTTAGCGATAGTTAATTTAAAAAAAAATTTTTTTTTTGATTTTTGGGTCACATCCAGCAGCACTCAGGGGCCACTCCTGGCTCCATGCTCAGAAATTGCTTCTGGCAGGCTCGGGGGACCATATGGGATGCCAGGATTCAAACCAATGACCTTCTGCATGAAAGGCAATCACCTTACCTCCATGCTATCTCTCTGGTCCCTAATTAAAAATATCTTATTAAAGAAAATAGGAACTTGTATAGACTGGTTTAATATTAAAAATTTTGTTTTGGGTGTTTGGTATTTTATTTTATATTTTTTAAACTTTCAATTTTTTGTTGTTGGAACACCTGGTGATACTCAGAGATTACTTCTGATTCTGCACTTAGGAATCACTACTGGCAGGCTTGAGGTCCATATGGAATTCTAGGGATTGAACCCTGGATGTGAGGCAAAACTTCTACCTGCTATACTATATCACCACAGCCCCTATCTAGACTATTTTAAAATTATTAAATGTGTTTCTTTTTAAAGGGGAAGATAATTGAAATGTTTGGATAGTATTTGTTTACAAAACTGTAGTTCTACTTTTGGAAGTTAATAGAAATTAGCAAAGTTTTGAGGTTAATTCATCTATTTTTCACTTGTCATAATTTAAATTAGCTCTTGGTAGTGGAATCTAAGTTGTTAATTAAATAAAATTAAATAATAAATGATGTATGTTATTAATTCAGACATTCTTATGACTATAACTCATAAGTAGAAAAAGAATGAGTCATATGAGGTCTCTCCATTATAAGAATTTAAATGCCTCCTTCAATGAAGAAAAAGAAAAAACTTAGCTGCGACTAAGGGAGGAAGGTGAATAATGAAGGATGTAATAGTGAATAATGAAGGATGTCATGAATTTTTTTTCAAGGAACCTATTTACTATTGAGAACATATTATTTACCTCCAGAATTTCAGTTGTTAATTACCCCATAAAGTTTAATTTTGAACTAGGTTCCAGAGAATTCAGTATAAAAAATACCCAAACCATCATTTGATTGCCAGTTAGTCGATGAAAAATAGAATTGTGGTAGTTACCAGTCAACCAAGTATGAAATCCAGAGAAGTTCAAAGATGCACCATACCCAGAGTATCATTATTTAATTCTTCTTGAGGGTAATTTCCCATCATTCTTGTAACAGATACAGTTTTTTTTGCATTAGAATAATTTAGTTTAAATAAATGCAGATAAAATCATACTTCAAAAAAAGTCACTAACTTTTAAACTTCTGGACTAAGACTTATAATCAAGCCCAATGTTGCATGTCAAAATTAAATTAAGGCTAAACTTCTGTGTGCCAAGTAGAATAGCATTATCGAGGTCATTGAAGAAATTTCAATTCATAATTTATATTTACATTAATTTTAAATCACAGTAAAGAACTGAGCCATTTTATGTGGTTCACAAATGTAATTGTAAAAAAGTACTATTTGTTATTCCTTTACGAATATTATAATTTAGTCTAGCTACTGAGGAAAACTATCAATGATATTTATGTGTTAAATTTTGTTTAGAACACCAGCAGAGTAAGACAGCCTCTCCTCGGGAAGAGAAAAAAAAGAAAGGTGATCCTTCACTAAAAAGAAAAGGTACAGCAGACAAGGATAGATTTGATAAAACGTAATTATGGGTTTTATAGATGTCTCACTGAACATAGCAATATTTGTATAGTAATGTATATTAAATACCTCTCTCCCCCTTCAATACTCCGCCCTCACATTTGCAAACCATACTTTTTGCCAAAGAAAATAACTTCAGTCTATTATCATAGGTCCTGCTTGAAAAATATTTGTGAGGAACAATAGAATGCAGAGCTAATATCCATTTATTGTAGAGCTTAGACCTTTTATGCTTAGATAAAGCTATTTCATCAGAAAGCTATAGACTGAACCAAATTTGGGACTCTCTGTATAATTGTTTTCAAACAAGAAGCACTTCGGTATTAAGTCCTTAACTTCCTCCACAACGTAATCTAGGCAAAATTTTGCTTATACACATGGTAAATCAATATTACATTTAGTTATAATTTTATTTTATTATTGAGTAGTAACACAGTTTACAATAACATCGTGTTTTTGATATGTGAAGTTGCTGCATCTCCACCAGGTACCCCTCTAATCCAGAGTGTACCATATCTGTCACCTATATCCCCTATAACA